>CANXYC012670145.1:0-11878 GCA_948193065.1 Aleurites moluccanus
TGAAGTTAGTATCATTGGTAGTATTCATCATCACCACTTGGTTAGGCTAAAAGGCTTCTGTGCTGAAGGAACTCACCGTCTGCTTGCTTATGAGTTCATGGCAAATGGTTCTTTGGATAAATGGATCTTCAAGAGAAACAAAGAAGATTTCCAGTTAGATTGGGAAACAAGATTCAATATTGCATTGGGAACAGCAAAAGGACTAGCTTATCTCCATGAAGACTGTGATGTAAAGATCATTCATTGTGACATAAAACCTGAAAATGTTCTTCTTGATGATCATTTCCTGGCCAAAGTATCGGATTTTGGTTTGGCAAAGTTAATGAATCGAGAGCAGAGCCATGTTTTCACGACCCTAAGAGGCACCAGGGGGTACCTTGCACCAGAATGGATCACAAATTATGCCATATCAGAGAAGAGTGATGTTTATAGCTACGGTATGTTGTTACTTGAGATCATTGGTGGAAGAAAAAACTTTGTCCAAACTGAATCTTCTGAGAAATCCCATTTCCCATCCTATGCTTTTAAGATGATGGAAGAAGGGAAACTGAGAGAAATCCTTGATTCAAAACTGAAGTTCGATGAACACGACAAAAGGGTTTCAACTTCTATTAAAGTTGCATTGTGGTGTATACAGGAAGATATGAAACTAAGACCGTCAATGCCCAAAGTGGTCCAAATGCTTGAAGGTCTTTCCCCTGTTCCTCAACCACCAACTTCTTCACCACTGAGTTTTCGTCTTTATTCGAGTTTCTTCAAATCAATAAGCGAGGAGGGTACTTCCTCAGGACCTTCAGATTACAATAGCAATGCCTATCTTTCTTCTGCGCAGCTTTCTGGCCCAAGATAGCAGCAGTGATTAACAATTTGGAGATTATTATTTAGATTTAGAGTTGAACTACTGGGGTATACGTTTCCTATAATATTTCTGCATATTATTGTGCCCAGCAGTTTTGTAATAGTAGCTATTAGTAAAGCTTGTCACTTGTTTCAACACTCATTATTGCTCTGTAAATGAAGGGTGTAGATGATGACAAAAGTGACTAAAAAATGAATATATTTCGACTTTAGACGCCTAATCTTGATTCGATTGAATTCACTTGTTTTTAGTCATGGACTCCATAGTCTAAGCTTGATAAGAAATTTTGTGATGATAAATATATATATATTTTTTTTAAGTATTGAAAGGAGGAATCGATATTGAATTTGAGAGAAATATATACTTCTCGTTGAACTATTTTCGTGTGCTGTGACAAGCAACGTTCGTTGTGACATGATAAGGGGATCCCTTAATAAGAGCATCTTAATCTTGTTTTTTAATTGGCAAATGAAAATGGCATAAGAGCATCTTAATCTTGTTTTTTAATTGGCAAATGAAAATGGCATCTCGTATACTAAAACATGAGGTGAGGTGTCCACAGCTGACCATGGAAATGGCCAATGGGCCGATGATTGTCCCTAAACCTCAAGGGACCAGTATAAAAATCCAACACTCAACCGCATCCAAATATATCATCCTCTTCAATTAATAGCCTTCCATTTCCAGAACAAAGCAACTTTCTAAACCGTTCGTTAAAGATGGCACCTTTAACTATCTTCCACACCAAAACCTCTCTTCTCTGCTCCATTCCCTACTTTTCTTCCCATCTCCAATTCAAATTTCCCCCTAAATCACAACGGTCAAATTTCGGGCCAAAACCCTCCAAGCTGGCTCTCTTTCGATCACTGGCGTTGACGATTATGGTAGGCATCACTCTCCTTTTTATCAGTGTATGTTTGATTGCTGAGAAAGCGAAGCAAAAGAAAAGGAAAATAATGTTTCTTTTGCTGTTTTGGTTTCAGGGACTACAGGCGATAATCTTGGTTGGGTTTCTAATAGGAGGAGAATTCTCCTCTGTATATCCACACTACCGTTTATATTTCGTTTACTTAAATTCACAGAGGGATTTAGTGCTGAGGCAGCTGAGTGAGTTTACCAAATGCCTTCCTATATTAGCTACTTCGATTTTGAATTGCATTTTCTTTAATTTTTGTAAATGTTTAATTCAATCAGATAGTTATAGTTGTTATTTTATAATGTATAATTTTTGTGATTTTGTTTTCTCTATTGATCCTAAAGGTTGAATTGCAGCAAGCGTATGCTCTTAAAGGAAGAAATAAGGAAGGTAGTGTCCAATGGCAAGGCTGCTGGCGTACTTCGTCTTGTTTTTCATGATGCAGGAACCTTTGAAATGGATGAGAATTCAGGTATTTATTTTGGGAAAAATGATATAGTGTGATTTTAAATTGTATATGATACTTATTACTTGTATTAATGATTCTCAGCTAAAGTTCAATAATTGTTTGCTGGACCTATGTAATGTAATAAAACAGAAAACTTTAAATCAGCTTTAGATATAAAACTAGATTGTTGAGATATGGACTTCTCTTATCTGGGGTATCCACAGGGGTGCACTTCGGAGAAATTCAATGAGGATAAAAAAATTTTGCCACAGCTACTTGAAATGCTTGCTCCCATGGCAGTTTTATATAATCACCTATGCTGTATAAGCAATTGAATAGCATGAGATGGTTAATTTCATTGGCATTCGGTAGTGCCATGGGAGTGATTATTTGAATTTTTAGTTTTTACTTGGATTGGTGAGTGAATCTGGTGAAGCAGTTCAAATATTTGGCTATCTTTCTGTTAATTGTTGAGACCAAATTTCTAGTGCATATCAAATATTTATGCGACAATTTGGTCTCTTTCTTATTTAAAAAATGTTGTTGTCTTAGCTTTTTGCTGACTCTGTACTGTAATTACTGCAGGGGGGTATGAATGGTTGTATAGTTTTTGAATTGAATAGACCTGAAAATACAGGCTTAAAGAAATCTTTGAAGGTATATATATATCTCTCCCCCCCCCACCCCCCCACCCCCCCCTCCTCTCCTCTCACACATACTTCTTTCCTATAACACAAATATATAACCAGTCACATGTATATGTATGCATATATGAAATTGCAGATATCTACTTCCTATTGTTTCTACTTTCTTATGTAATTTTTTTTTGCTTGGACATAATTCCAGACTGGTCTAATCCTTTAAGATCTCCTGCCAGCTAACTCCAAAGTGGGTAAATTTTTGTTTAGATTCTTGAAAAAGCAAAGAAGGAAGTGGATGCAAGACAAACAGGTGGTTATTAATATGGTTCTCCGCTATGAAGCAAGGACACTCTCTCCTGGTTGGAGAGTCGGTCGATGTTCGATACGCAGTTAACGATTTTCGATACTTTGACTAATCCGACACGCATATTTAACTATGTTTAATACGGTCAAATGACAATATTAATAAATAAATACTCAATTTATCAACAATTAGTCTACAGACAATAAAAAGAGGGATTAAATGGATAATAAATAAAAAGATTAAATTGTAATATGAAAAATGACAGTATCCATTGATGGATATAGTTTGTTTTATTTGTTAAATTGATGAATATGAATGATAATATATAATATATATATTAAAAATATTATTTAATATTCAAACGTGTTTCAATATGTCAAAATTTAAATTTTTTGAAAATTAACATGTAAAAGTGTCACGTGTCAAAATGTCCGTGTCAGTATCGGTGCTTTATAGGTTCTCCGTGAAATGGTTTCAATAATGGTAGATTGTGTGGTGCCTTGCTGATGCACGATTGGATTTTTCCATCATTAATATCGTGGGCAGACATGATTGCTGTGGCTGGAGCTGAAGCTATTTCAGTTTGTGGAGGTCCAATAATCCCAATCATATTAGGCAGGCTAGATTCATTGTAAGCGGCTAGCTCTCAAACGTATGTTTTGACATGGAATAAAACTCAAAATGATTTAAACTGGGTCTTAAGATGGAATTTTATCAACAAGCTTTGATTCTAAGCAGCTTCAATGTAAACTTCTGACAGAACATATAAATTTCAATAATAACTACTTAAAATTCTTGGCCTTAATTGCTGACAAATACGCCTTTACAGGAAGCCTGATGCTGAAGGCAAACTTCCTGAAGAGTCTCTGGATGCTTCTGGTTTGAAGCAATGTTTTCAAAGAAAGGGCTTAATGAGAGTTTACGCAATTTCATTGGCATTTTGCATATAATGGTTTGAACCAGTGATTTCAAAGAAAAGTCATTTGCATATCTTCAGTCTCATTTTTACTTTATTTTGAGCAGTTACTAGTTACCTGCCCTCCTTTTTTCCATTGTTATTCTATTTTGTCCTCAATGCAGAACTGTATATCTCTCTCTCTCTCTCTCTCTCTACCTCTCTTAATTACTTTAATAGTTCTTAAATAATCATATTGTGTACTTCCATTTTATTATTTAACCCTATCATATATTAAAACCTATTTCTTTGACCCTTCAAAGTTTGCATTCTGGTCTCCCTATTCTCAGGTTAAATAATTCAATTTTAGATTATAGCATGTAGCATAACTGAAAAATATATTTTTTCAGTTCCTTGGGTTTTCTTGTTTGTTCTATGCTCAGTTGGGTTGCAATTACCAAGAGAATATAAATTTCATGAGTTTTTTCATGATTAGAGATTCTAAGTATTAGACATGTGCCTGCTTGTTTTTATGGAATTCTGGATCACAGATTCACTGTGAATGTGAAGCTATAGATTATAAGAAAAATCTTTTGGCTTGTTTACCACTATTAAGTTTCACTTGTTATTTGTTTTCTCTGAATAAAACTAATCTTCCTTCACAGAACACAAGAACTTGTTGCATTGTCTGGAGATCATACTCTTGGGAGTAAAGGGTTTGGGAGTTTTTGACAATTCTTACTATAAAATTCTTCTGGAAAAGCCATGGATGGCCTCAGGTAAAAAGCATAACATTGTTATTATATTTTTACAATTTGTTTTTCTAGCTGCATCAGATTGTTGCCTTCTGATGTCAAATTATTCAACAGTATGGCAGTCAAGGACACTGCTAGCGTTGAGACTATTCTTTTGTCAAATCTTTAATATATGACTGTCCTCAGCCATGGAAGAAGAGTTGTATGGCAATTTAATTTTCATGTCAAAAGTTCTTTAGATTAAGTCAGTTTGTGACCAAACCAGCTTTTATTAGTTGAGACTTCAGATTTATTTCTATTTTTTTTTTTCCAGTTTCCTTGCAAGCTTCAATTTTATTCGCTTTCAAAGCCATTTGCTACATTTTGGTCCCTTTTCTTGTAAATTTTTACCATACAGGATTTGACATGTAGCTTCCGATTTTCAAATGCTGCTGGAATGTTGAGCGTGATTGGCCTTCCTTCATATCGTGCACTGGTTGGGGACAATGAATGCTTAAGGTTGATCATCTTCCAAAACCTCCCAACGAAACATTATCTGTATTGTCTAATTATTTTGCTAAGTACTCATGAACTGCATCATTAATTAGTGAAGCAAATATTTTTAGGTGAGTATTATGCAAAAATTGTTCCAAATTTCAACGACAATCAACGATGCACATAGCAATACTGACCAGTGACAAGTGACCTCAATTCATAAATGTTGATGCAATATACTTACCAAGGATACAAGTATAATCAAGATTTTATTTTTTTCTTTTCAAATTCTAAAAATTTTGCGGGAATGTAATTTATACTAGATGAGCTATGCAAAAGCTTAGCAGTGAGTGCATGCTTCATAATTCTTATCATTTAACTTAAAAGAAACCCATGACTCCAAAACATAAATATGGTTAGTATATGTTCCTAGTTAAAGAAAAATCTTGTTTGATGCAGATGGATCAAAAAGTATGCCGGTGATTAGAATAAGTTCTTTGAAGATTTCAAGAATGCATTTATCAAACTTGTGAATTATGGTGCAAGATGGAAAAGCTTGTAACAATAGAGTTCTCTTTCTTTTTTGTTCATTAGGTTCATCATTTTCTGGAACAGGTTCATCCCGTAGCACAATTTCTTGATAAAATTGTTCTCAATAAAAATGGAACAATATTTATTTTTCATGTACTTCAACTTGATTTAACGATAGTAACTTTAAAGCTTCAGCATTGGCCTTCAGCAACTGCAAAAATTTATTGCTTCCTGACTTCTGAATGTATATGAACATGATAAATGACTGGTGTCTGTACGTCTCATACTGTTTAAAGGGAATGATACACTAAAAGCTGTGCATTAAGATCCTATAGCAGTACTGCAAGATCATCCAGCATAATTTTATAAAACCATGCAATATTATTAACTGCTAGGTTGAGAGTATAAACTCTAAAGCTCTAATGTAAAAAATGTACACCTTGATGCGTATTTGCCTGGCTTTTAAGCAATGACAAATATAATAATTAACTTTTGATTCTGAAGTAATGGAGTTGTCTCCAAAGCAGTAAGATGTAAAAAATAATATATATATATAAACTGAAGCCTTTCTCGTATGCATTTTTCTTCTAATTATAATCCTACCAATTTTGATAACTTCTCTTGAGTCTTGTCCAGTACCCACTCCCTCTTGAAAAGGGAAAAAAAATCAAATTCATCATCAGCCAATAATTATCATGTGACAGGGAGAAGATAATTATTTTATGTATTATTGTCTTCCTAATAACTTGTAAATGTCTGTAGAAACAAAACCAAAAAATTAATCTTAAGTGAATCTAAAAACTTCAAACAGTTAAAAAATTAGACTTGTTTTTTATAAATTTATTCTTAACTAGATTGGTCGAGACCATCTGGATCCTTGTGTCATTCTGTCTTGAATATCTGCAGTCTCACTAATCACTTTAGGCTATGTAGCTTTTGCTTAAAGAAAAGGGATTTTTTTAAAATATCGAAAAAAAAAATTATAAACTTAAAAATATTTTTTAAAAAATATTATATATCTAAAAATATTTTTTAAAAAATACGACATATACTAAACATATATTAAATAAATATCAAAAATATATTACTTTTATACCAAATATATATAAAAAATAGTAAAAAAATAATCGTAAAATAAAAAAAAAAAGGTCAAAAAACGGTATTTATGTAATACTCCCTAAAGTAAAAAACACTAATAACTAAAGCCCAAAATTTGCAGTGGTGCAATTCAAATCCTTTTGGCCCTTTCCGATTTCTGATGGGAAATAAAGAGAGAGATTTTTATCCAAAATCTAATAATATAATTTTTTTTTTTAATCCAAAGTTAAAATGCATTTTATGTTTGTAGCATTTGATGAATACAGCTCTCTTCCTTTTTAAGTTTTATTCCATCAAATCAAGAAATTATTTAAGATATTCTTTATCAAAAAGAAAATTATTAGAGCACAAGTTTCCATCTATTTTCAATTACTAAATTATCTAGTCAATAGTTAATTTCTATTTCATTTTATTGTTCACTTCATAGCTTTCGAAAAAGAAAATTTTTGAGCCCACTTGTTTCATTTAGGGATGGCAAGCGGCTGTCTCCGTCTCCATCTTTATTTTCTTTTTAACAATGAATTTTTATTCTAGTCTCCGTCTTATATATAAAAATAATTTAATCTATATTTTTTACTTAAATTTTATATTACTGAATTTATATGTATTTATAAAATTCATAAATAATAATTAAAAATAAAAATAAATTTATTTAAAAAATATTAATAAAATTTAGACATAAAAATATTAATCAAATATAATCAAAATATAAATATATATAATATATTAAAAATATTCTGCAATATTATTTGATAAAATATTTAAAAAATTATATAATTAATAAAATAGAATTAAACTTTTTATTTTTTTATTTTTATAAAAATCCTAATACATAAATATTATGTATATAAAAATAATTAAATAATTATTTTAGATATATTTATGAAATTATAATGTCGAGTCCCTACAAAAATGTTAAATATATAAGGATAATTAAATAATTATATTAAGTATATTTATATAATTATAATATTAGGTCTCTACGAAAATACAAATAAAGATCCCTACGGTATAAAGAATAGACTCCTCATTTCTGCTAATTAAATATAATATTATGCATCCCCTCCTTCGTATGAAGATAAATCAGAGAAATTTTCATGAGAAATAAAGATTTTTCACCTTATTTTCATCCCTAATTCCATTAAAGCTTTAATTTTTATTTTTTTTCTATTAAAACAAGAAAGATTGGAAATAAAAATTATTAAAAATGGGCAAACAACGGCTCTTCCCCCTAAAGCGAAATCCTTTCTTTTTTTCTTTCTTCGATTTGATTGAAGGCTTCTCAACTAGAGAAAGCATCAAACACTTTAAATTTTTTTTTTCTTTTTTTATATTAAGAGATATTTAAGTGTTTCCATCAATTCAATTTTTAACTTAAAATCACTTTTTTACTGATAATTACTTTTTTTAAAAATAATTCCAAATATCTCCATTATATGTAACTTAAATATTAAATTGATAAATTTTTACAATTTATATAGAATAAAAAATAAATTTAAAATTTTTATTTTATATGAGAGTTAAATTTCAGACTTCATCATTTGGATTAGATATCGTTAGCTATCAAATACTTAATCTGTTATAATATTTTATTTTATATAAATTTAATATTTTTCAAAAATTTAAAATCTAATATTTTAAAAATTATTTCAACACTACTTAATCAAAATCTCAATGATTAGGGTGTTATAGTTTATCTATCAAAATTATTATTTGTAAGTAGACAAATTCATGGATAAAATCATAAATTTTAATTTATGAAAAGAATTATAGATAAATTAAATTAAATTTTTAATATTTTTAAATTTTCATTCAACCCATGAATAAATATACGTATAAATAAATAAAATAAAGATTGATGTTAGCAAACTTCAAATACAATTAATATTGGAAAAAGGAGAAAAGAACTTTAGACAAGTTCCCAATTTATCTTTGATGGTAATTACCAATTAGCAAAATCAATTAATTTGAAGCAATCATAAAGCTATAATTTCTTTTTTCTTCTTTAATTTATATGGTGGGGCCTCTACTAAGCCAGTAATGTATTAGTTCAATATAAAATTGCAATAATTTACATATAACACAAGTTAATTATTAGTTTACAAAATAATATATATTGGGCCACACCATTCTCATCTGAAAGTTACATGTTTAGGCCTATTGCTTCAATAGTTGGCAAAAAGATTTTAATTCAAGCCATCTATTTATTAATTATATTCGTAATTTAATTAAATAATTATTTAATTTTAAGGATTAAAATATCATTTATTGTTTAAGTTAATGACTAATTTAACTGTGTGACTAAGGTGGTGTTTGGATAAAAACTAACTGTTTTGTTAAAAATAAGCGTTAATCATAAAATTCCTCTCCTAAACTTTTAAATTTGCGTTAAATATTAAAAATAATCTAGTTTCTTTTTTTTTATCCAAATATTTTAAAAACTACAAAACTCCTTAACTTTTTTCTAAAAATATAATTATAGCGTTTAATTTTCTATTCAAACACCCTATAAATAATTAAAGAAATAAGAAATTAAGATAAGAGTAGTGAAAGTAAAGAACAAGGCGAAGGCAAAAGTAAAGAACATGAGAACTGGTTAGCTTATGGTTGGGTTTGAGGCACGTGTTATTATTCAAAAACCACCCCACAATACACGTGCAAATGCGATTGATTACTTACCTATCACCTCTCGTCCACTAGGGCTTCTGTGCCTTCTCATGGGGCACTCACCCTTCTCCATTTAAACTCCACTTGCTCCATCTTATCCATATATATGAGTTGATCCCTTGATGTGATAGCCTGACCATAAGGATAGGTTGACTTGTTTAGTTAATTTAAATTTAATTATATCAAAAAATAATATATTAACGTTTACTGATTAAATATTAATTTTATTATTATGGGTATAGGTTAGGTAATTTTTTTTAAACATAAATTAAAATTTCTTAAAATATATATGAAGATTACAAAGTTTAAAAGATTTAAGATCCATTATAAAGAAATTTTTAATAATTTTACACTCATCAAAATTAAAGCTTAAAAAAAATAAAAAAATTAAATATGTAATCAGTAAAGAAAAATTACTAAATACAAAGGTGAAAAAATCAAGAGAAACTTTAGTTGATCAAATTTAAAAATTTCATTAGATAAATTCAAAGAATAATAAATTAATTGAGAAGTATTTAATTTTCGGATAAATTAAGATAAAATACCTATAAATTAATAATTATACACATTTTAACAGAAACCTGAGCACTATGAAATAACTTTGTTATTATCCGGATAGATTAAGTAGCTGCTAACTTGCTATAATCCGGGTTGAGTTGTATAGGTTTTTTTAGGGTCAAAAAAAAATTTTGTAAATTTTTTTAAAAATTATAATATTATAGTATTTTTTATAACGAATCTAATGATATATTTTTTATATGAAATAAAAATCAAATGGATTTAAAAAATGTAATATAAATATATTAAATTTAGACCGTTAAAATCTAATGGTCTAAATTTAACATACTTCTAACATATATTTTTATATCTATTTGATTTTTATTTTGTACAAAAAATATGTTATTGGATTCGTTGTAAAAAATATTATACCATTATAATTTTTAAAAAAATTTATAAAATTTTTTTGGCCCCTAAAAAATCTATACAACAAAAGATGATGTATTTTTAGCATATCAACCCTCCTCAACCCCTGTAATCCTATAAAAAATGATTAATGTCTTTTAACAAGTGGTTTGATATATTCAATAAAATTGTCTAATTTATAATCAATCTGGATTGAGGGGGTTGCTATATATTTTTATACAACAGTCCCTCGTGTGTTTCATTTTAATTATTTAAAAAAATTTATAAAATTTTTAAAAAATTATATTTTGATAGTGTTTGATATAATAAATCTATTGATGTATTTTTTATGCTAAACAAAAATCGTTTGAATAAGAAAAAATGCATTATAAATTTTATGTATTATATTTAACGGTATAGATTTAACGCATTTATAATATTTTTAGCTGTCCAAATGATTTTTGTTTAGTATAAAAAATATATCAATAGATTTATTATATCAAACATTATCAAAATATAACTTTTAAAAAATTTTATAAAATTTTTTAAATAGCTAAAATAAGACACATAAAAAACTTCCTCAACCCAATTTAAATCCAAGGATACAATAATTAACACGTTAAGACTAGAGCCCTGTCTTTTCTTTTTATTATATATATAAATTAATTTGAATTCTCATCATAATGGTAAACAATAATTTTATAATTACATGTACTCAATTGTATGTGTTAGAAAAGAATTATTTGTATATCTAAATTAAAGAATTTGATATTGATGGAGACCAATAATATTTGATATTTTTTATATTTTTATTTATATATTTTTATTTTTTTTAATTATTTTTGATAAAAAATTTATTTCTATGCGCTATTTAAGTTATAATATTAATTTTAATTTATTTTTCAATTTAAATTAATTTTGATTTATTTTATTATTTATATAAATTTGGTGATTTATTTTTTTTTAGTAATAAATTATCATATTAGACTTTTAAATTTTATGAAAATTATTTTTTATATATTGTTATGTAAACTTTAGAACTGAGAAGTTTTTTATTAAAATAAAATAATATTTATATGTGAAAATATTTCAATTTTTGATATTTTTTAAATTAATGAACTTTGATATCTATTAATTTAATATTTATTTATAATCAACAGATTTTTAGAAGATTTTCGTTACATTAAATATAAAATAAGGATTTGAAACTTTAATTAAAATATCTCATATTAAAATTTGCTTGATAATATATATATATATATATATATATATATATATATATATATATATATATATATATATATATATTGTGTTTAAAATATTTTAAAAGTTATTATTTATATTTTTTTTATTTTTTATTTTTTATATATAATTTTATCTGTCAATT
>CANXYC012670575.1:0-24176 GCA_948193065.1 Aleurites moluccanus
AATTCTTTTTGCTTTGTTCTTCAATTTTTCTTGATTTTCTATGGCTAAAATTGATGGAATAATGTTTGTATGATTTTAGTTTATGATTTTCTACAATTTCGTTTCACAAATCATGAAAAAAAAATTCAAAAAAATCAAATGGGAAGAAGAAATGGAAGCTATGGGTGGAGAAGAAAAATTCAGCCAAAATTTGGCTAAGTTTTTGCTTATATAATAAGATAAAATTGGCAAATTACCCTTTTGGTCCTCCAACTTTCCAAAATTTACTTTTGGTCCTTTTTCGCTCAATAAATTATTCTGACAATTCAGTCGGGAATTGGAATTCAAAGTGAATATTCAAACATCTTCTTTTTATTAATACTATTTAATAAAAATAGTTTCAGAGCAGTTCTGAAACTCAGACTGTCAAAATTCACTATTCACCAAAAATTCCCTTTATTTATGGTTTTGCCATAGTTTACTTTATCGGTATTCTTAAACATTTTCTCATATTTCTTTTTATTTTATTCACACATGAATACTCATTATCATTTACCCTCAATCCAAATTTAAAAATTCATTCGTCGACCGTATTGCTATTTTGCAGCAGCGATATCGATACCGACGATTTTTGAAAAAAATTCTCATTTTTGCTCTAACTGAGTTTTTAAAATTATCCTTAGCCATTTTGATAATTTAATCTACATACTGAGAACTTATTTCACAAAAACTTGTTATGCATATTTTTAGGGTATTACACCCTCTTCAGCTCCTCGAGACACCGGCGTGTCTGGTGTCAAACACCAAGCACACTGGCAGCTCCGCCAAATCTAGTCCGAATTCAAATGATCAAAATACCCTTCAGGCCTCTATAAATAGTCCCTCACCCCTCATTTGCAATACAAACAATGTTATTAAGTAGACTTGTCCTCAAGAAGCTCTCTCTTCTCTCCTTATGAGTAACTCTTTCAAGGTTTTGCCTTCCTTAGGTCCAAAACCTTCTCTTCAAAGTCTTTCTTAGATTTTGAAAAATTTTGAAGACTTGAAAACGGCCAATATTGCCCTAAATTAATCTTCCTTAGATTAATTTAGTTAAGAACAAGCAACCAAATCGGCCCCGAGCCACCAACATCAAAGACGAAACTCAAATCCGAACACCCTTTGCTATTGAGTAGGCTTTTCCTCAATCAACTATTTCTTCTCTCCCTCCGAGCAACTCTTTTAAGGTTTTGCCTTCCTCAGGTCAAAAATCGTCTCTTTAAGGTTCTTCTTAGATTTTGAAGAGTTTGAAGACTCGAAGATGGTAGAAAGTGCCCTACATTTATCTTCCTTAAATTAAATTAGCAAGAATAAACAAACAAACCAGCCTCTTGCTGATGACAAGAAAAGGTGGAACTCCATATCGGCAAAGCACTCCAACCACCCCCGATTTGCAAATCTACATGGAAGGTATACAACTTACTTTCCCAGGATTATGATACTTTATCAATCCAAGATTGAACGATGGGACTGACCCAAAACTCGGCCTTCAACTTGATTGAAAACCAAACCCATTTTTCAAACATATCGAAAATTCCCTCTCAAGAGGGGGGGAATTACGTCAAATTTTGATTCCCATTCAGAGGGATACGTAGGCACGTTCTAATATAGAGTAGTAAATAAAAAAAAAACTAAACATCCTTCCTCACATTTATCCAAAATTCAGATATATTTTCTCACATTTCTTTCACTCTATGTCTGCTTAAGCTTGCCCTGTTCTTGCGTTTGCTCACAACATCACCACCACTGCCTACATCTTCCTTCCTTTTACCCTTAATATTAATCCATGCTGCCATTCAACTACTTAATACCCCCCATTGCTCTTACCCTAGTCCGACTAGGTGAATTTGTGATTGACCTAAAATCCATAAGGATAGAGTCAATACTATCGATCGGACTAGTGTATCGAGGCTCCTGTGGTTAACCTAGAACCCATAAGGGTAAGAGTTAATACCATGACTCTAAATAAAATGTTGAACTAATTTATATTTTTGTACTTTTTTAATTAATGATTTACTTACCTACTTTAGAATCTTATTATGTTCATGAAATTGTCATTTTAAGTCATAATGAATTTTAAGTCAAGTTAGAATGTCTTAAATAAAAAACCTATTCTTCGAACGTAGATCCGTTTGAAAGTCTGGTGATTTTATCCATTGAGCAAAACTAAATTGGAGTCATTTTTGGGTTTTTCCTTATATTTTCCAAACAAAAATAAAATTAAGGTGGCAACTCCCTAAAACTCATTTTCAAAACAGACTTGAACTCATAATAGGTTTTGAAATAGAAATGAAACAAACTTTTCAATGAATTGAGAAACAAAACCTCCAGTCAGCCAGGTATTCCGGAGATGTGAGATCGAAACCCTGATTAAGAAGGGTGACCGCCGAACTGTCACATCCCAATTTTGGAACACGACATCTTAGGGCAAAGGTAGACCTAAGGTCACTGAAAACTTGTAGAACCCATTAACAATCCAACTAGTAATCAATCATTATTAACTCATTCATTAACATTTAAATTCCATTTATTACTTATTACTTTTATAGAAATTTCGACAGAGTCTCCTTTGTAATTTTAATGTTATTCCTGAGCCAAAATTGGGTCTTTCAAAAACTACACAGCCTGTACAAAAATTATTTTTTTACACTCTTAATAATTTTTCCATCCTTGTACCCTCAACTTCACAGTTCAACAGACATACATGGCACTTCTAAATCTCTTTCATAACATGTAAATTTTATTTTAGCATTTTTAGTATCACTATCTTTATCACTTCACTATCATTATCATTATCAAACATTAAGTCTTACACACTATAGACATTCACTATTAAGCTTTAATAGCAAATCACATTACATTTTTAATGTCATTTAAATATCAATTATTTCACTGTTCATACAATGTTATAGTACATAATCACTTAATTATACACGGTACCATGGAACTCTATGAATTGACACTTATGACCTTCAGAAAATAAAATTCTACCTCAATATACTTGACATCCTAAGTCGAAAAATAAATTGACTTGGAATCAACCTTCACTATCTCATTACTGTAAAAATTATAAACCATAACAGGGTGAGTATAAAAATACTCAGTGAGCATGTATACATCACTAAACATGAAATATAAAATACTCAGTGAGCATGTATACATCACTAAACATGAAATATAAGCATATGATAACAAATGATATCAATGGAGGAGAAGTATCAATGAATTCAATGAATGGATATTCGTATATCAAATTTGAATGAAAAAGGTTAATTAATTTTCACACCAAATGTCTTTAGGAGTTTGGAACAGGTAACAATCATATCGATGATAAATAATAATAGATGAAAGATTGGTCATCAATGGTAAGCAAAAAGAAATAAGATTGGGAATTAATGGACAGGTAAACAATACTTATATCTTGTAGATAAGGCAGATAATGAGCCATGAATATGTATAATCTCATATCAATCTCATATCATGTACATAAGGCTGATCAAGCCCTATGGCTAAGACAGTTAACCCTTCCCAGCTAGGGTACCATATAAAGTCAATGTGCACATTGCCAATGGTATTTACCCACTATCTCATCGGTAAGGAAGCTCTGTTAAATCTACATGTAAATAGGCCAATAGATTTCAATAACAATATCAAATATTCATTAGAAACATTACGGTACAAATTCATTCAATTGGTACACATAGGCTTACTTAACAATTGGTGTCAACGCATTTCAATAAGTATGTGTCAGTTTCTTTATATGTTATAAAGATAACGATCAACAATGAATATCATGAAATATGGCTAAACATTTGATGTGCATACTTTTAGAATCATTTTGGTACATGATCAATCAAGCGTAATAGGCATTTCAATATCAATAACAATCAATGAATATGGATAATTTTAATCTTTAGAAAGATCAAAGGATGATCAATAATAGCAAAGTGGTATTTAACCAGGAAGGAAACATGTTCATTGGGTCAACAAATCAAAACATGGATATGCATAATGATGTATACATTACTCACCTTAGTTTATGACTTGTACATTTTCCTTTTCTTTTTTCCTTGATTCTTTGCCTTATCCCTTATGGTACCCATCACATCTCTTATTCATTCTTGACTCTATATATCCAATTAATTTATATTTAGATACTATTTAACATAAAATTATATTAATTACACTTATATTTAACAAATTCCTAAATTTTCCAAATCACTAAGGTTTTTCTATGTAACATTCCAAATTGGCAGCCTCTGTTCCTTAATCCATATCTCTTTCTACACTTATCCAATTGCTTCAACTATTATTCCTACTTAAACTAGACATATTGAACTCTAACATACCAAAATTCACCTTATTTCCATTACTACATAATTTATAGTGTTAATTTAAACTTAGCCTCATAACCAGCCCTGTTGCCTGCATTCTGCCCTGTAACTTTGACTTGGCAGATTCTGTTATCTTGCTAATAACTCAATCTATGCTTAACCAATTACTGTAATTCTTTTTCTTATTTAAAATAGACATATAAAAATCATAACATATCCAAATTTTAGAATATCTAGATCACTGTACCATTATTAGTGAATTTCCAAAGTTAAACTACTGTCAGGAAATACTTGTCTGAATAGACCCTGTTTTTATATCTATAATTAATTTTTGCTCATAAAATTACAAAAAACATTTGTATCCATTTAGGTAACATATAAATTAACATATTTCATGTTTAACACTTTCTCTAATTCTGACTTTAAGGTCCTCATTCCTATAGAACTTAGTAGCCTATGTTCTATTTGTCAGTCAATTCTGGAAGTCTATACTTATGTCTCAATATCTCTTAAATAACAAATACAATTGAAACACACTTTTATATTCCTATATATAGGACATAAAGGAACACTTTTAATGTTGAAAACTTCTTCTAATTCTGTTTCTATAATTCTATACAATTAAAATACAATAGCAAAATTCTAGAAAATCTAATTTTGGCCAGTCACAATTTTTACTCAATAACTCTTCCCTCACTTCGAAATTTTCAAATTCCTTTTACAAAAACATAATTAACATGTTTATCTAAAATTTTCATGTTTGTCCATCCTCAAATTCAGTCATTAAAATTTTGGATTACTGCCTATAATTTACTGCTTAAACACATATTCAAAATCCCTTTTAAACCCTAATCCATTCTTTACATTTTTAACTTATTTACCTCAATTACTTGCTAAATCAAGTTATAAAACTCTTAAATACAATTAAAAAATATAACTTTAAAATCATTAACTTGCACTTATATGATTCTTTTCCATCTCTATTTCTTTCCCAAAACAGCCTAACATAATCTCCATCAACTTCAGTTTTTTACTATTCTTTCTCTAATCTCTTCCTATCTAATTTTACTTAATTTCTTTGAAAGGGTTAAGAACACCAATTTCTTTGGTATTTTGGGATGAAGATTTTGGCCAAGAGATGTCAAAAATGGACACCAACCATATCTCTTTATATATATAAAAACCAATAAATAAAAGAAATGAAGAGAAAAAGTAGAACTTTCTAGATTGTGGCCAAATGTCAAATTCTTATGTAATTCATATAAATATCTTGAAATAATTTTCCTTTATCTTCAAAAGCATGGCCGACCACTCATTCTAGAATTTTTTTAGGTATAAAATAATATTTTCTAGGTGGTCCCACAACTTTTGGTAATTATACTTTTGCCCACAAGTTTTCTTATTTGCATTTTGATCACAAAACTTTCTGTAATTTATTGTGTCTATTCTGTTTAGATTCAATCTCAAGTGTGGGAGTGAAATACCTTATTTTGCATTGTTCTATCTTTTAAAAATATTTCTTGGTCATTTCTAAATCCCAGACAGTGGATTTCCAAAATTACCCCCAAAATTTCCATAAATTACGATTTTGCCATTACTCTTATTTTCAGTATTCCAAAATATTTTTCAACTTTTTCTTTTCACCATAATTTCAAATAAAATTAACTAACTTAATCCCTCCAGGCCTGGGTAAATTTTTTTTAAATTAGCTGGACTGCTATTTCTCCGGCAATGTAATTAACACCGGTATTTTCCAGGACAATATCACAAAAGTGGTCTGGTTAAGGCTCAAAAATTTCTAAGTGTTACTCTTTACCATTCTCTATATATTTCAGTAATTAATTGAACCTAATTCTTACTTATATTAATACATTATCAGTTTCTATAATCCACTATCTACTGTTTTGTTTCACTATTTACTATTATGTTTGCTGGGGTATTACACTCTACCCCCTTCAATAAAATTTATCCTCGAATTTTTCTTATCCAATAATACAATAATCGATATACATAACTGAAATAGTCTTCAATTGTCTTTGCAAATAATTTCTTTATATCGCTTATCATCCTACTTAGACTAATGTGTCAAATTCCATAGTCTCCTTATTATTTGTGCTATTCCATAATTCTCATATCATTTCTTATCAGTATACGATCTATAATCCATAAATATTTGATAATACAGTACTTAGACTTTTAATATACTATACCTTTATATTTTTAATCACCTTATCGACATTAGTGCATTAATCTTTTATTTTTATACTTTATCACTTTGATCATTAACTCATTTCCTATGGGTATATTCCCTAAATTTTAATAAATAATAATTTAATATTTATTTACTTATGTCTGAATCTCAATAATCCGTTAATTATACCCTTATATACACTCTTATTATTCTTTAAGCACTATAACTTTAATTTTGTAACTATCCTTTCACGGTAGTTACACTTCCTAAGTTTGCAATATATTACTCATTGTATTTAATCACTATAACACTAAATCATGTCAATAACCTTTCAATAACACTAATCTATATCTCAATAATTTCATATTTTCACTATTCATATTCAATCATCATTTATATATCATTTTCAATGTCTCTAATCACCTTACTTATTTGTTATCCATGTCACATGTACTCCACTGTTCATAATTTTCCCTACTTTCATTCAATTCTTCTACTCATTAGTCTTATTTCATATACTCAATTATTTAATCAATAATTGTATTCCCTTTTTTCCACTATTACTCTTTACACTCATTTAAGCTAACTTTACTTTTGATATTATTCTAAGAGTTTTCATAATTCACTATAATAGTAATTCACTTTCTTACTCAAATTAGTTTCCTTATATTAATACAGTCACTATATTAATCACATTTAGTCACTACCAGTTCTCATTTTGTATAATTTACTATTACTTAATTATTAATTCTTAGTAAATATTTCTTTCTATATTACATAGTATATTTATACATACACTAAAGAATGATAATAATAACGAACAACGCTGAACACTACACTATTAGATGACTTTAATAGATGAGACAGAAATCCTATGCTCCATGCTACATTTATTAGTTCATTTATGCTTATGACACATTTTCTAAACCTTAGCTCTAATACCACCTCTGTCACGTCCCAATTTTGGAACGCGACGGTCTTAGAACACGGGTAAATCTAAGGTCACCGGAAACCCATAAAACCCATAAATAATCTAACTATCAATCAATCATTCTTAACTCATTCATTAATATTTAAATTTCATTTATTACTTATTAATTTTACAGAAATTTTAACAGAGTCTTTTTGTAATTTTAATGTTATTCCTGACCCAAAATCGAGTCTTTTAAAAATTACACAGCCTGCACAAAATTTATTTTTTTACACTCCCAATAATTTTTCCATCCTTATACCCTTAACTTCACAGTTCAACAGACATACATGACACTTCTAAATCTCTTTCATAACATGTAAATTTTATTTTAACATTTTCAATATCATTGTTATTATCACTTCACATACATGACACTGTCTTTATCATTTCACTATCATTGTTATTATCAAACATTAAGTCTTACACACTATAGACATTCACTACTAAGCTTTAATAGCAAATCACATTACATTTTTAATGTCACTTAAATGTCAATTATTTCACTGTTCATACAATGTTACATTACATTTTTAATGTCACTTAAATATCAATTATTTCACTGTTCATATAATGTTATAATACTTAATCACCTAATTATATATGGTACCATGAAGCTCTATGAGTTGACACTTATAACCTTTAGAAAATAAAATTCTACCTCGATGTACTTGACGTCCCAAATCAGAAAAGAAATTGACTTGGAATCAGCTTTCACTATCTCATTCCTATAAAAATTATAAACCACAATAGGGTGAGTATAAAAATACTCAGTAAGCATGTATACATCAGTAAACTTGAAAAATAAGCATATGATAACAAATGATATCAATGGAGGGGAAGTATTAATGAATTCAATGAATGGATATTTGTATATTAGATTTGCATGTCAAAGGTCAATTAATTTGCACACCACATGTCTTTGAGAGTTCCGAGTAGGTAATAATCATATCGATGATAAATAATGATAGTTGAAGGATTGGCCATCAATGGTAAGTAATAAGAAATTAGATTGGGAATTAATAGACAAGTAAACAATACTTATATCATATAGATAAGATAGATAATGGGCCATGAACACGTATAATCTCATATCAATATCATATCATGTACATAAGGCTGATCAGGCCCTATGGCTAGGACAATTAACCCTTCTCAGCTAATGTACCATGTAAAGTCAATGTGCACATTATCGACGGTATTTACCTGCTACCCTGTCGGTAAGGAAGCTCGGTCAAATCCACCTGTAAATAGACCAATGAATTTCAATAACAATATCAAATATTCATTAGAAACATTACGATACGAATTCATTCAATTGGTAAACATAGGCTTACTTAATAATTGGTGTCAATGCATTTCAATAAGCATGTGTCAGTTTCTTTATATGGTATAAAGATAATGATCAACAATAAATATCATGGAATATGGCTAAACATTTAGTGTGAATACTTTTAGAATTATTTTGGTACATGGTCAAACAAGCACAATAGGCATTTCAATATCAATAACAATCAATGAATATGGATAATTTCAATCTTTAGAAAGATTAAAAGATGATCAATAATAGCAAAATAGTATTTAACCAGGAAGGAAACATGTTCATTGGGTCAACAAATCGAAACATGGACATGCATAATGATGTATACATTACTCACCTTAGCTTATGACTTATACATTTTCCTTTTCCTTTTTCCTTGATTCTTTGCCTTATCCCTTATGGTACCCGTCATGTCTCTTATTTATTCTTGACTCTACATATCCAATTAATTTTAATTTAGATACTATTTAATATAAAATTAAATTAATTAAACTTATATTTAAGAAATTTCTAAATTTTTCAAATTACTAAGGTTTTTCTGTGTAATTTTCTATACTAGCAGCCTTTGTTCCTTAATCCATATATCTTTCTACGCTAATCCAATTTCTTCAACTCTTATTTCTACTTAAACTAGACATATTAAGCTCTAACATATTCAAAATTTACCTTATTTCTATTACTATACAATTTATACTATTAATTTAAATTTAGCCTCATAACTAGCCCTGTTGCCTGCATTCTGCCCTGTAACTTTAACATGGCAGATTATGTTCTCTTACTAATAACTCAATCTATACTAAACCAATTACTATAATTCTTTTTCCTATTGAAAATAGACATATAGAATTATAAAATATCCAAATTTCAGAATATATGGATCACTGTACCATTATTAGTGAATTTCCAAAATTAAACTACTGTCTTGAAATTCTTATCCCAATAGACCTGTTTACATGCCTATAATTAATTATGTACTCATCCAATTACAAAAAATTTTTACATCCATTTAGATAACATAGAAAATAAGATCTTTCATGGTTAACACTTTCTCTAATTCTGACTTTAAGGTCCTCATTTCTATAGAACTCAGTAGTCTATGTTCTGTTTATCAGTTAATTCTGGCAGTCTACACTTATGGCTTAATATCTATTAAATCACAAATTCAATTGAAATACACTTTTACATTCCTGTATATAAGATATAAAGGAACACTTTGAATGTTGAACACTTCTTCTAATTCTTTCTCTATAATTCTATACAATTAAAACACAGTAGCAAAATTTCAGAAAATCTAATTCTGGCCAATCACAATTTTTACTCAATAACTCTTCCCTCACTTCGAATTTTTCGAATTCCTTTTACTGAAATCTAACTAAAATATTTATATACAACTTTCATGTTTTGTCTTTCCTCAAATTCAGTCATTAAGATTTTGGATTACTGCCTACAAATTACTGCTTAAACACATATTAAAAATCCCTTTTAAACCCTAATCCATTCTTTACATTTTTAGCTTATTTACCTCAATTACTTGCTAAATCAAGCTATAAAAATCTTAAATACAATTAAAAAGGATAAGTTTAGAATCATTACCTTGCACTTATATGATTCTTTTTTCTTCTCTATTTCTTTCCCAAAACAGCCTAACATAATCTCCATCAACTTCCTTTTTTCACTCTTCTTTCTCTCATCTCTTCCTATCTAAATTTACTTGATTTCTTTGGAAGTGTTAAGCAAACCTATTTCTTTGGTATTTTGGGATGAAGATTTTGGCCAAGATATGTCAAAAATGGACACCCACCTTAGCTCTTTATATATATAAAAACCAATAAATAAAAGAAATGAAGAGAAAAAGTAGAACTTTCTATATTGTGGTCAAATGTCAAATTCTTATATAATTCATATAAATATCTTGAAATAATTTTCCTTTATCTTCAAAAGCATGGCCGGCCACTCATTCTGGAATTTATTTAGGTATAAAATAATATTTTCTAGGTGGTCCCACAACTTTTGGTAATTGCACTTTTGCCCACAAGTTTTCTTATTTGCATTTTGATCCCAAACCTTTCTGTAATTTATTATGTCTATTCTATTTAGATTCAATCTCAAGTGTGGGGAGTGAAATACCTTATCTTGCATTGTTCTATCATTTAAAAATAGTTCTGGGTCATTTCTGGATCCAATACAGTGGATTTTCAAAATTACCCCCAAAGTTGACATAAATTATGATTTTACCATTACTCTTATTTTCAGTATTCCAAAATATTTTTTAAAATTTTCTTTTCACCATAATTTCAAATAAAATTAACTAACTTAATCCCCTTAGGTCTGGGTAAAAATTTTTTAAATTAGCCGGATTGCTATTTCCCCAACAGTGTAATTAACACCGGCATTTTTTGGGACAGTATCACAAAAATGGCCCGATTGAGGCTCAAAAATTCCCGAGTATTACTCTTTACCATTCTCTGTATATTTCAATAATTAATTGAACCCAATTCTTACTTATATTAATACTTTATCAGTTTCTATAATCCACTATCTACTGTTCTGTTTCACTCTCTACTATTTTGTTTGCTGGGGTATTATACGAAACAACTATGACACCGTCCTTAGGCGAGGCCTCACAGCTGGCGACTCCATTGAGGACTTGTCATTTCTCAAAATGAAAAAGAGGACTACCAATTGATTTCTTGAAAAATATTTTCAAAAGAAATTCAAAACTTGGCTTTCAAATTGAAACTGATTGTGCATTGCATCATGCATCATTATATGGACTCCTTATCCACTACCAGTTATGATTTTTCAACCTAAACACCAACTAGCATCGACCTAGAAACCCTTCTTAGGTATGTTGGGAGATAGCGAAAGGATCCAAACTTGCAATGAATCCTTAATCCTTTCAGGGAGGTATGCAGTACCGTTTGACTCAAGCAAGTGGTTAGTTATATTGCTACTTCGCGGGACCCTGATTCAGCCCAACCACCTAGCCTCATATAATTAATCCTAGAACCCAACTTCTCTTAGGACCCATGTACCATAATAATCAAATTTTATGCTCATGAATCCAATTTTCTCATACAAGCATGCATATCATGCACATATGTGGTAACACATAGACTATGTCCCTCTAAACTTATGAACCAAAAGTCAAAAGTTAATAGTTGGAACCCAAGCAGTCACTAACTAAGTGAAATAGATCCACTCACCTAAATAGTACAAACTTGACCTGTACCCAACCAAGTGAAATAGATCCACTTACCTCAAACAGTACAAACCTGACATTTATCCGAAACAGTAAAACAAATCTACTTACCTTAAATAGTACAAACCTTACCTGTACCTAACCAAGTGAAATAGATCCACTTACCTCAAACAGTATAAACCTTACTTGTATCTGAAATAGTAAAATAGATCCATTTACCTCAAATAGTACAAATTTGACTTGTATCTGAAACAGTAAAATAGATCCACTTACCTTAAACAGTACAAACCTGACCTATACCCGAAACAGTGAAATATATCCACTTATCCAAACAGTATAAACCTGACCTATACCCAAAACAGTCACCCATAAACAGTCTACAAATTTTACCCATTATCCAAGATCAACCAAAATCTTACAATTTGATTAAAACCTAATCCACCCCTTGATCCAATATCAAACCCTAATCCTCCTTTTAATCAAAGATCAAACCCAAATCCAACCCTTGGTCCAAGATCAAGCCCTAAACTTACCCTTTTGTCCTAAACTTACCTTTTGATCTAAAATCAAACCAAATTTCACCTCATGATCCAAGATCAACCAAAATCCAACATTTTATCCAATATCCAGCCCTAAGCTTATCTTTTGATCCAAGATCAAACCGCATTCATACCCATGATCCAAGATCAACAAAAATCTTACCATTTAATCAAACCTTAAATCCACCCATTTGATCCAAGAGCAAACCCTAATCCACCCTTTTTGATCTAAGATCAAACCCCAATCCAACCCTTGATCCAATATCAAGCCCTAAACTTACCCTTTGATCTAAGATCAAACCCTAATCTACCCTTTGATCTAAGATCAAACCCAAATCCAACCCTTGGTCCAAGATGAAGCCCTAAACTCACCCTTTTGTTCCAAGGATCTATCCTTTGATCCAAGATCAAGCCTTATTCAAACCCATGATCCAAAATCTATAAAAACCTCACCCCTTTGATCCAATATCAAGCCCTAAACTTACCCTTTTATACAAGATCAAGCCTTATTCAAACCCATGATTTAAGATAAATAAAAATATCACCATTTGATCCAAGATCAACCTTAATCCAATCCTTGATCCAATATCAAGCCCTATATAGACCTTCTGATTCAAGATCAACCAAAACCTCACATTCACACCAGTAAAGCAAACCCATTCACCTAAACAGTGAAACAGACCTACTGTCCTATTCACCTAAAACAGTGAAACCGACCCACTGTCCCATTTACCTAAATAGTGAAACCAATCCATTGTTCCATTTACCTAAATAGTGAAGCCAACCCACTTACATAAATAGTAAAACCGACCCACTATCCCACCTACCTCTAGTAGTGAAACTAACCTACTGTCTTATTAGTAAAACCAATTTGTCTCATTGTAAAGTCAAACTTGCACCCTTTTGCTGATCTTGTTCTTTTCCTTTTATGGAAGGTACCAATGGATGATGAGATTGATCATGAAACCATGAATGCCCTGCTTGCCACCCTTCTTAAAATACAAAAGGACATCTTTAGGGCTGCCTTAGAGGCCCAACAGAACATGTTTGCTGAAACCCTGAATAAACAACTCCAGTCTAACATCCATGAAGTCAAAGGGATGTTGGAATAGAACCCTAAAACTCCTCCACCGCTTAAAACCTTAACCCATCTACCTCAGCTTCTCATGTTATTAATCTGACAAATAATGGGAAGGCTCTTGAAAATGTCCCTATACACTTCATCTTTTATACCATACCTGATTCCTCTCCACACCTTTTCCAAGGAAGAGATGAGCTTGTTACAATTGAGGCCCGAAAACTTATGGAGAAATTAGAGGCCATGGAGAGAACCATTAAAAACTTAAAAAGACACGATGACCTAATAGATGTGTACTCTTTGTCCTTGTTCCCTAATGCAAGACTTCCTTCCAAATTTAAGATACCCTTCATGGATAAATTTGATGGAACCCCTTGCCCAAAGACTCACCTGAAGATGTATATGGGAGCAATGACTCCTTTGAGGGGTAGATAATGAACTCCTTGCCCAGTGATTTCAACAATCCCTTACTAGTGTCGTTGTCATATAATTTGTCGACCTGGGTGTCAATTTCAAAAAGACTTGGGATGACATTTGCAATGCCTTTGTCAAGTAATACCACTATAACATTGAGGTGGATATTACTTGACGGGACCTTGAAACCACCAAATAGCAAACCAAAGAATCAATATCTACCTTTATGACTCGGTGGAGATCAAAAGCTACCCAGATGGTAAATAGGCCTACTGAGCAAGAAAGATCGACATCATTGTCAAAATCCTCCTACCAATTTACCAAGTTCACAGTCAAACACAATACCTCCCTGACTTCAAAACACTTGTAGCTATAGCCTCTAAAATTGAATACTTAGTCCAAAGTGGTCAAATCAATGATGAGTCTTCCATCTCTAGCTCTAGATACCAAAAAGACCCTAATTACACTCTTAATCATGCTACAAATGGCTCTACTAATCAGAAAAGTGGAGAACTAGCCAACATCTCTACCCATCAACCATAAGACTTGAGAGAAGATCTTTCACAAACTTAGGCCTTCTTCTCACCACTGTTTACAAGAAATCTTTGGAAGCTAAATTGATGAAACCTATAGTGCCCATATCACTATCAAACCCTATGTCGATGATCTAGAATATGAATGAGTATTGTGAGTATCATCAATCCAAGGGGATTAGAACTAGTGACTATGAAAACCTGAAGCATAGGATTCATGATCTTGTAAATAGTGGAGATATTCTACCTCCAGGAGCCAACCAAATATAAACACCAACCCTCTCCCAAATCACTAACAAAATATCCATTTCATCCAATCCTTTGACCCCAAGTTTCATCCAGTTGCTTGATTAGGTCAAGCTCCAACTTTTGTTGTGTCCTTGATTTGAATGATTTCATGGACAAGATTTATATCATAACTAGAAGTGGAAAATTTACTCAACCTCCAATACAACCCATCCAGCAATCGTCTATTGTGTAACCTATCTCCTTACCAGTTGAGAAAATCAAAGTCTCTTATGATCCCGATAAGGATGTTGTCCTCAAGCAACTTAAGAAGACCCAAGCAAACATCTTGATATGGAGCCTTATTCAATCCTCGTACCCTCACCATCGAGCTCTTTGCAAGGCCTTGAACCAATGCCAGGCTCCTATCAACATCTTCCCATAAACTTTGGTTGCTTCTCTCACAAACTCCACAAAAGCCATAACCATCTCTTTTACTGACCGTGACCTACCAATGGGCGAAATAGGCCATAATAATGCTTTTTATATCACAATCATAACCTAGGGCAAGACAGTACCTATGGTTTTGGTTGATAACAAATATGCCCTGAATGTGTGCCCTTTGAAGAAGGCAAGTTGTTTGGGTCTATAAGCTTTTGATTTCACTCCCTTTAACCAGATAGTGAGGCCTTATGATAATTCCAAGCGGGAAGTACTTAGTATAGCCATCCTAGATGTGTCCATTAGCTCATTCATGACTCCTATTCCATTCCAAGTCATTGATGTGCCCGCCTACTATATCCTTCTATTGGGCAAGCCTTGGATTCATCAAGGTAGAGCCATTCCTTCATCTCTCCATCAAAAGTTGAAATTCCCTCATAAGACCTCCATTGTCACAGTCAAAGCTGATATGCATGGGAAAAGTGAGGCCCCACATGTTATGCCAATCCTGGAAATCCAACTCGAACCAACTAGGATGCTACAATCAGGGTTCTCATTTGATACAACCTAGTTCATCCAAACAGAAGAAGGAAAAGAGCTGTTTCCTTTTGAATTTGACCCCTTTGGAAACATCGTTGTGGCTAACATACTCTGCAAAATGAATTATTTTCCTTGCCCAGGACTTAAAAAGGGCCAACAGGGCATCATTTCTTTCAATGACTATCCCACCACAAACCTGACCTTTGGGCTTGGATATCGGCCCCCTAGAGGAGGTGGAGCAAAGAGCCAAGGCTAGAACACAAGCCCACAAGGAAGATAAGGCCTATAATTGGGAGATGCGACCTTTTTCCCCCACTATAAATGGGTATTTTGTGAAGGAAGGAGAAAACTTTCCATACCGTAGATTCCCTAAACCCTCCTATTGCTCTATAACCAAGAAACAGACCCTTGGCTTTGAACTTTTCTTTGATATTTGGCTCAACTTGGAGAATTGTGAGCCTATTTACATGCTAGACCTAGATTGGGGGGAGAATATGGAGGCCGCTCTCTTTGAGCATACTTTTATGGAGTAGAAGCATACCCTGCACACTTTAGCCAACCAATCTTGAACCTTTGGCACTACAAGAAGTTGTCCAATCCTGGTGTCAAATCATTTATCAAGCCTAGCTATCCAGTTGAGTCAGAGTTCGATTCAGAAGCATATCTTGAGTCTGAGTCCAAGTCAATCGAGTCATTTTTCCTCTTTTTGAGTCTGTAAATTTCTCGAGTCATTTAATGTAATTAAAAGCAGTGAAACTTTCTTCTTAATGAAAAGTTTAATCTTTCTTATTTTCATGCGTCCACTTTTCTTAATAATTAATCCAATATGAGATATCAAAAGGTTGTGAGGAAAATGAAACAAATAAAGAAGGCAAAGAATCAATAAATGAAAAAATCATATCATACTTCATACATTACTACTAGTTTCATACAGGAATGCCACAACTACCAAATATTTGCAAAGATCCAAGAGTGACGTTGAATGCTTTAGTATATGGAACGGAAGCAGTCTTGCCCTTTGAAATGCAAATCAGATCTGCAAGAGTAATCCGAGAAAGTCAACTAGATAAAACTGAATGGGTCGAGAACTATCATGATCAATTGAATGCCATCGATGTGAAAAGAATGGATGCCTTATATCATATTCAAGGACACCACCAGAGATTAGCTCGATATTTCAACAAACGGGTCTTCAACAGAGTTTTAAAAGAAGACAACTTGGTGTTGAAGGAAATAAGCTCTTGTTTATGATCCAAGAGGAAAATTCAGACCTAACTGAGCCAGCCTATATATGTTTAATAAGATTTTAACTAGCAGAGAGGCTATATTGATGGATCTTGTAATACCCTAGGAAGTCCTAACATGTATGCATGAGTTAAATCTCAGTATGTGGTTTAAAAGTCTTGAAATGATGCGAAATAATTTTAGAGACACAGTTAGAAAGCAAACTAATTACTTTTTCAGAAATCGGCACTGTCGGGAACACTGCCGAGAAATTAGCAGTCCGGTCAACAAAAAAATTTCTGAATTGGACCAGGGGGTAAAAGATCACCTTAATACATGTGTAATTTTGGTAAAAAGAAAGAAGTGAAAAATATTTAGGAACACTAAAAAAGTAACCAATGGCAAAATTGTAAATAAATAGAACTTTAAGGTGAATAGTGAAAATTGATCGGTCGGAGTTTCAGAATGACTATGAAACTATTTTTATAAATAAGTATAAATTAAAATAAGCTTATTGATTCCCCACATTGAAATCTAAATCCTGACATAATTGACAAAATAAATTACAGAAGAAGTTGGGGTCAAAGTGCAACTCATAGAAGTTTAATGGCCAAAATATAATTTGCCATTATGATTTTTGTATAAAAGCAACACTTAGAATTTTTGCCCATCATCTTCTTCTTCTTTCTCCTTTGGCCGAACCACTTATTCTTCTTCTTCTCCATTTCTACTTCAAATTTTCCACCAAAATTATTAAGAAAAAGCATAGAAAAGTTGAGTTCTAATCTAGTTCTACTATTTCCTTCCATTGATTTGCTTGGAAAGCTAAAGGAAATCAAGGAATTGCTTGAGGAAGATTTCGGCCACTTCATCACCAAGGGGTAACCAATTAGTTTGTTCAATTTTATGATTGATTTAGATGATTTAGACATTGAATTGAATGAGTTTTAAGTTAGATTGCATCAATTGATGCATTTTGGTAGAAAACCCTAATTTACCTAGCTTGTTTGAAGTTGTATGAATGAGCTTGATGAATTAGTGTTAGTTAATGTTAATTAAGCTTAGAATATGTTAATTGGAGGCTAATGGATAATGATTTTGTGGTTGTTTTGGTGTAGAAAATAAAGATTGCACAAGTTGTGTTTATTGCCTCCTTTGAAACTTTTGGGGTGGAAATCAATTTTCCAAAGCATTTGGAATCTACAGGTGAGTCTTATATGAATCAAATAACATGCCTAATACATTGGATTGATGATTGGAAATCTTGTGCAAAATCACTATGTTGGCCAAACCATATACTACTATTCATAACTTTGTATTTTGCTTGTTTTTCCTTTGAATTCCTTAGCTATTTTGATCCCTTTTATGTTGTATAATCTTGTATTTTTTGATACCTATTGTGTTGTTGCCAATGTGAATTAGTGTTGGTTGAATTGGGCATGCCAAATTTGTTCCAAACCCTAACCTATTGGCTTGCCATTTTGTGCCTACCAAGTGTTTGACAAAATGCCTAGTTATTTTTACCTTAGCCTATTACTTTGTATTCCATAGGCCTACCATTTGAATGTCATTGTCGCCAGCGACATTGGCATGCCAACTAGCCTACCGATTTCCTTTACCAAACCAACCTTTATTCCATACCTTTGTTGTTTATCATACCCCTTATCATTGATTGTATATCGTATATTGCAATGCCATTTGATTTGAAAGATATTGAGTTTAATGCCATTAATGATACCATTATTCCATAATGGTGTCTATTGATATGATGTTCAATTGTATTTACTTGAATGTGGTTTGACAGAGCTACCGCTCTGACAGGGTAGTGGGTACATACTATCGGCAATGTGCACATTGATATTAATGCCCTAGCTGGGAAGGGTTATTGGTCCCAGCCATAGGACCTGATCAGTCTTATGCTTACTTAATATGTGATTGACTGTGTGATTACACATAGTCTATGTGTTTCAGGGCCTTACATCTGTCTCACCATATGATTCCATGCCATTGATATGACCATTAATATTCCTGTTAGTTTTTGATACTGATTTTGTAAACCAATATGATTGATACTGTATCATTGTTCCTTTATCATTATATAGCACTGTTCCATCCTATTTGACTTGCGATACATATAGATTCACTGAGTATCTTATATACTCACATTTTTCTTTGTTTAACCATTTCAGGAGAGGGGTAGATTGCAGAATCCCATCGTCTGTCATCCGAGGATTTTTGCTTGCTGTCATTTGATGTATATATTCTGAATTCTGTATTTTGATGTTCATAATCTAGCTGCTCCATGGGTATGTATGGGATAGTTAAGATATGAACATTTATATATATGTGATGATGTTTTATGATATATAATGATAATATGATATGTGAGGATAATTACTACAGCCAACAACATTAGATTACAGAAATAATTACAGAATAACAGAATGGATGGTAACTAAGTAAAATGGATAATAAATTGTGGGTTATAGATTATGCATGTGATACTAGATTCTACGAGTGTCGGTCGCCATTGGCATCTCTCGCATCCTAGAATCATAGCGATCCGAAAATGGATCGTGACAGAGGTGGTATCAGAGCTCTAGGTTACAGACATTAGAGCTTTGGGTTACAGATGAATAGTATCTGAAGTACAGAGAAATAGTGACTAAGTACAGAATGGGGTGGAATTAAGTAAACCATGGAGTATAGGATTTCCTTTGTCGTCTTTTGTTGTTATTGTCTGTTATGTATTAGTATTCTGCTTTTCTGTGATATACTGAGTGTGTTTCCTATTTTTTCTACAAATTATAGAGATGTTCGATGATAGGAATAGAGATACCAGGGAGGCAGAGCTAGCCTCTAATAAGTCATTGGTCAGAGAGTTCTCAGTTTCAGAGGGTCCATCCAGATCTCGACGGACTGCAGAGGATACAAAGAGGGGTGATGATCCCTAGAGAGTTGAGATGATGAGGGAATTGATGGAGTTACACAAGGATTTAGCTTATTTGAGGAGGAAACGTCAGAATGTACCACCACCACCAGTTCCAGCAGCAGTGCCTCCACCTGTGGTACCAGAGGCAGTACCAGTCGCACCGGCTCCTGTGCAGCCAGTAGGGGTTCCTGAGGAGCCTGCTGTATAGGGAGGCCGTAGAGTTATTGAGGAGGGTGCTGTATCTATGTTTAGCTTTCTGAAGCTAACCTACCTGAGTTCAGAGGCGACAGAGGCAATGACCCAGTGGACTTTCTGGAGGAGATGGAAAAGGTAGTTACGAGACTATCTTATTCTTAGTTGAGAACAGTAGAGCTTGTTAGGCTGTTATTGAAAGGGAAGGCTTGGAATTGGTTCTCGAGGAGGATGGAGCCCAGGTTATATGGTGAGCATCCATCTATATGGATTGAGTTTCGATAATGGCTTATTGATGAGTTCATTCCTAAGGCGGTGAAGACCCGTAATTTGATTCAGTTGGAGCAAGGGGATAGATCAGTTGAGGAGTATGCATAGAAGTTTATCAGGTTGAGCAGGTATGCTACTCATATTGTACCTACTGAGGCTGATCTAATTAGCAGGTTTAGGAGGGGTCTTCATGCTATACTTCATAATGCATTGTTGGATATAGAATTTACTTCTCTAATGACAGTTATAGATAAGGCTACGCAGATGGAAGAGAAGTATAAGACAAAGATGGCAAAGAGGGACCATAAAAGGAAAGGAGGTCCAGAATCTCAGGTTAGGAGGAGGGAGAGCAGCTCCCATCCTAGGTAGGCAAAGCCAGTGCCTCGGTTTGATCAGCGATCTTCAGCTAGTAGTCAGAGGAGAAGGGTTTAGAGTAGGGGACCACTAGTGGTACAGTCTACACCTGCTTATTCATAGTATTCCTCTAGACCAGCAGCACAGATGCCTGGTGTGCCAGTTTGTGGGTTTTGTGGATGGAGGCATGGAGGGGAGTGCTGGTTGCAGTCAGGTGCCTATTTGAAATGAGGGCAACACGGTCACTTCATTAGCAAATGTCCATTATAGGGTGAGCAGTAGCCATCTGCTATGGTATCTCAGCCAATGGTGTAGATGAGTCAGAATATGGGTAGAGAGGCTTCCGACAGAGGTAGAGGCAGAAGAAGACAGGCTCCCAGTGGTAGTCAGGCCCAAACGGGTAAGGGTCAGAGCAGAGTATTTGCAGTTAACATCCATGAGGCTCAGAGATTAGACAACGTGGTCATAGGTACTATTTCGATCCAGAATGAGATTGCAGATGCCTTATTTGATTTTGGTGCTACTCATTCCTTTGTGTTACCACACTTGGAACCTAAATTGAATAAGGAAAGGAAATTGTTGCATGTGCCTTTAGTGATTGCTACCCCGATGGGTGAGAGTGTTGATATAGACTATTTCTATCCTGATTGTGTGAGTGAAATTGATAATAACATATTCTGTGCTAATTTGATTGAACTGCCAGTGTTAAAGTTAGATATTATTTTGGGTATGGATTGGCTTACAAGGCATCGAGCAATTATTGATTATTATCGAAAGAAGGTCAGGTTTCAGCCTGAGGGGCAGCCAGAGTTTGAGTTTCAGGGTGACATACAAGAGTTCAGGGTTAATATGATTTCTGATATCCAGGCTAGGAGGACGATTGGGAAAGGTTGTTCAGCCTATTTGGCTTATATGATAGATGTGCAGTCTTCTGTAGATCTTGATTTGATACTGGTAGTTCAGGAGTTTCCTAATATATTTCCTGAGGAGTTACTAGGATTGCCCCCAAATAGGGAGATTGAGTTTGAGATTAAGGTGCATGCAGGCACTGATCCTATATCCATTCCTCTATACAGAATGGCTCCAGCTTAACTGAAGGAATTGAAGGTGCAGCTATAAGAGCTATTGGATAGAGGGTTCATCAAACCAAGTAGTTCTCCATAGGGTGCATCAGTATTGTTTATAAAGAAAAAGGATGGCTCTTTGAGGATGTGTATAGATTATAGGCAACTGAACAAGGTGACAGTGAAGAACAAGTATCCATTGCCATGGATAGATGACTTGTTTGATCAGCTGCAGGGTGCCAGCCATTTTTCAAAGATTGATCTGAGGTCTGGGTATCACCAGTTGAAGATTAAGAAGGGTGATGTACCTAAGACTGCTTTCAGGACCCGATAAGGGCATTATGAGTTCTTGGTGTTGCCATTTGGGTTGGCCAATGCATCGGCTACTTTTATAGATTTGAGGAACAGGGTGTTCAAGTCATTTTTGGATAAGTTTGTCATTGTATTCATTGATGACATACTTATCTATTCTAGGAGTGAGGAGGAGCATGTGAAGCATCTGAGGATTGTATTGTAGACACTTCGAGAGCATCAGCTGTATGCTAAGCTATCTAAATGCTAGTTCTGGCTAACCAAAGTGTGTTTTCTTGGGCATGTGATATGCAAGGATGGTATTAAGGTGGATCCTTAGAAGATTGAAGCAGTTACAAATTGGCAATGTTTCAGAGGTTTGCAGTTTTCTAGATATGGCAGGATATTACAGGAGGTTTGTGAAGAATTTTCTAGGATTGCAGCTCCATTGACTAGGCTGATGCGGAAATAAGAGCATTATCTATGAACTGATGAGTGTGAGCATAGTTTTCAGACTTTGAAGTCTTGCCTCATAAGTGCTCTAGTATTAGCATTGCCAACAGAGGGGGAGAAATTCACTGTGTATTGTGATGCTTCTCGAATTGGATTGGGCTGTGTACTGATGCATAACAGGAGGGTGATTGCTTATGCTTCTCGTCAATTAAAGAAGCATGAAGCAAATTATCCAACTCTTGATTTGGAGATGGCAGCTATGGCATTTGCATTAAAGATTTGGAGACACTACTTGTATGGATCGAAGTGTGAGATATATACTGATCATAAGAGTTTACAATATATATTTCAACAGAAGAATATGAATCTTCGATAGCGCAGATGGGTGGAGTTACTTAAGGATTATGACTATAAAATCCTTTATCACCTAGGTAAGGCCAATGTAGTGGCTGATGCACTGAGCAAGAAGTCCATGGGCAGTTTGGCTCATATCATGGTTGGAAGGAGACCCTTGATCTGAGAGATGAGAGATTTGGCAGATATGGGAGTGGAGTTGGATTTGGGATCCCAGTATCATAACCAGGCTCTGATAGCCTAATTTAGGGTGAAGTCACTATTGCTTGATGATATTAAAGTAGCTCAGGATAAGGATCCTTATCTACTGAAGCTTAAGGGAGATGTACATAGTGGTAAGATGACAGAGTTTACAGTGTAGGAGGGTGTACTGAAGTGTGAGAAGCGTATATGTGTACCTGATATGGATGGGCTATGGGATCAGATAATGAGAGAGGCTCATTACTCAGCATATAGTGTACATCTAGGGATTACCAAGATGTGCCATGATCTGAGAGATGTATATTGGTGGCCTGGTATGAAGAGAGATGTGGCTCAGTTTATTTCCAAATGCTTAGCCTGTCAGCAGGTTAAGTTTGAGCATCAAAAGCCATCAGGTTGCTTCAGGTGATTGAGTTTCCAGAATGGAAATGGGAGCAGGTTACTATGGATTTTGTAGTTGGTCTACCGAGGACTATGAGGGGTTATGACTCCATATGGGTGATTGTGGACCGTTTGATGAAATCTGCTCATTTTCTGAAGGTTAAGACCAGTTATATAGCAGCTCAGTATGCACAGTTATATGTGGATAAGATTGTGCGACTTCATGGAGTTCCTTTGATAATCATTTCAGACAGAGGTACATAGTTCACCTCCCGATTTTGGAAAAAGTTTTAGGAGGCTATGGGTACCCAGTTACGGTTCAGTACTGCTTTCCATCTGCAGACTGATGGATAGTCGGAGAGGACAATCCAGACTTTGGAGGATATGCTTCAGTTGTGTGTTCTGGATTTCAAAGGTAACTGGGATTACTATCTGCCATTGATTGAGTTCTCTTATAACAACAGCTACCACTCTTCTATTGGTATGGCTCTATTTAAAGCACTATATGGTAGAAAATTGTAACACCTTAGCCTAAACCCTAATAGGGACCTTTAGGGAAATAATTTTTCCTTTCTTATTGATGTGTTATATTATGTGTGAATGCATGGAATATATGTATATGCATGTTATATGACCTAATTTTTAGGTCTAGAG
>CANXYC012670611.1:0-33154 GCA_948193065.1 Aleurites moluccanus
TGTACCCACAATCACACAAAATCACAACACGAATAAAAACGCAGAGCAAAATTTATAGTGACATAAAACAGAGAAAGGGCGAGAGAAGATATATAGAGAGAGAAGAGAGACCTGGCGTGATTTGGAGAGGTGGAGAGAGAGGCGTTGTACATAGAAGAGGCTAACTGTTTATTATAATTTTAATTAATTAATTATATTTTAAAATATATTAATTAATTGATAAATTAATAATTTATTAATTTAAATGGAATATTTATAATTTTATAAATAATATTTAATTAATTAAAAAATTATTATATTTTATCAATTTTATAATCTATTTAATATGAATTAAATGAATTGAAAAAAAAAATTCATCAATTAAATATAAATTAATTAAAATGAAAAAAAATATATTATTAATTGTATATAAATTAAATAAATTAAATATAAAAATATATATAAATTAAATATGAATTAAATAAAGAAAAAATAAGTGAATACCATTATTTAAATTTAAAATAATTTTTATATAAATTACTTTAAATTATAATGATTTTTTATTTAAAATATATTCAAAAATTAATTATGACATATGAAATGTGCATAATATTATGTGAGTATAATAAATAATATTTCACGTATAATAAAAAAAATTAAAACAATTAATTTTTGACAATATTCACTTAAAAGTTAGTATATAATATCAAATATAATCAAACGAAATTAAAAATGAGAATGTTCTTAACAACATTTTATAAATTTTTATTGCAATTCGAAAGTTTAATTTCAAAATTTTTAGGTATAATAAAATAAATTAAAAATATGATCCACTTATATTTAAATTTCAAGAAAAAATAAGTAATAATAAACTTATATTTTAATAAAATATCATAGTCTATTATATATACAATATTAATAAATTATTAATGATAAATTATTACTTTATAATATAAATGAGACTATGTAATTTTGTATGAATTTTTAAAAAAATATTATGTTATTAATTTATCAAAATTATTAATTTAATTTATTGATCCAAATCAAAATCGAAAATAATTATTATATAATAAAGATTATTAATTTATCGAATATTAATTTATAAAAATTTTACTCTAATTAAATCTTTTATTGTTTCATCAAGTTTTATTATTTTTATTTTTAATTTATTATTTAACTAATTCCTTAACTCGTTTTCGACGGGATATATCATTAAAAAGTATTTTATTTATTTATATATTATAAAAGTAGTATTATATTATTAATTTTAATGTTTTATAAAATTGATTATTATTATTATAATATATTTTTAAATTATTATTCTTATTATTAACCATAATATTTATTTATAATATAAATTATAAAAGTTAAATGATTAGCATCGAACTTATTTTCTATATTATTAATTTAACTTGTATTATATTTAATATAAATAAGTGTGATATAATTTTCTTCTTACAAATCTTAAAATTTTAATATAAATAATTTTTTAATTAAATTTCTATATATAACATATTTGTTATATTATATATTATATTTATTAAAATTGATGAATCTCTTTTGATACTAATTATTTTTGTAAAATTTTAAAATGTTTATAAAATTTTAGATATTAATAGATTTATAGAAAAAATATAAAATAATTAATAAAATATTAAATATGATTGCGATTGTGACGATTGGTTATTTGATATTTTATGTGGAGCCTATTGGAGATTTTTTTCTTGTTTTGGCTTATTGTTGCTTATATTTTATTTTCTTTTTTTTTTTTTCTAATTTTTGGAGCACAATACTTTTTAGAGTTGTATCATAGATATATATGAATTTAGGGATGGAGCAATATTATTAAAATCGGATCGAATCGACCCAATTAATTAGAAAAATTAAGATTCAGTTAAATGATTAGTTTGATTCATTTTCTTTTATCCATTCCATAAAAATCAGTAAAACAATTAGTGAATCGGTTGATTTTTTTTCAAACGAGTAAATTTTTTTATTTTAATTTTAATTTTTTAATCAGAATGACACCATTTTAAACTAAAATGATTTCATTTTATTCTTAATTTTTTTTTTAATAAATCATTGTACTTAAGGAAAATTAAACTCTAGATTCAACGGTCTTTCAAGATTTTTTTTCACCGTATTAAAGACAAATTTTATTAATGATTTCTCAAACTTAATATTTATAATTATTAAATAATTTAATTAATTAATAAATTATATTATTAGCTTTTTAAAATAATTAAACCCGTTAAATTTAATGTATTCTTGAAATATAAATATATATATTTTTGTGATTTGAAATTTTATTTCAATTATTATTTAATATATTTATTAACTAATGTATATTAATTAATTTATTTTATATAAATATATTTTTTTATCATATTTTTAATATGTAATATAATTATAATATATCTTGTATTTATTACATATTTAATTTAATTATAATTTAACTCTTGTTAAATTTTTTAATGGTAAAAGTATCTAAATATTAAAAATTATTGGACAATTAATATGATATATAAGTTGAAATTTTTTCATATAATAATATATGATATAAAAAAAATATTTTTTATAATTTTATGTAAATTTAATTATGATAATTTTTATTTTTATAGTAATTTGTTATTATTATATTATTATTTTAAAATTTAATTGGATTATTTTTCTTTTATTTTCCTTAGCAATATATATTTTGGCTGTTGTTATAATTTGATGATCATGCTAAAATGTGGTTATTCTATTGCTGACTTCAACCTTTTTTCACCTTTTCAAGTATTTTTTACCTCTCTCTTTGCTGATGGAGACTGTTGACTTATCTGAAGAAGATAGCAGGTCTGAACGAGATCAAAGAATGTTTAGGAGAAGTAATATCGATAGGTCATTGAATTCGTTGATTGATTCAGATGGACTTCCATATGTTGGCCAGGTTAGCATCTTATTTCTCTACTCTTCTTCCCACCCTACTCTATCCTTTTTTTTTTCTTCTTTGATGATCACTAAAATTTCTGTTGACAAATTACCTGATTGAAATCCATATGATAAATCCAAATGAACCATATTGTAGCATTTATAATGAGGTAACAAGTACAATAAAAACCAAGAATCGAAAAGGTTCAAACCCTGTTTTTGTTGACTATGTTGTTGTTGATACAAAAAACAAGAAGAATCTTCAGAAGGTAAGTTCACATTCCCAGATCTTGGTCGCATTTATTTTGGAAGTGAATAGGAAAATGCTAATGTGTTGATTCTCCTAAATAGTTGGATATCTATAGATACTTGTGCAATGGTTTTGATTAATGCATACAACATATATAAAGTAAAACATGCAATATTACTCTCTGAAAATGTTATTTATTTTCCTACTAAAAAATCACAACTATACTATGCTCAAGCATTGTCTGCCTAAAGTAAAATGGATAAAGTATGTTCTCGTGGATTTAAGTTTCCAGTCACTTATATAAAGGGGTGGTTCACTAAAAAGCAGAAGGAGATAGCAAAGGTTGAAACTTTTGATGGTCAGTTCATGAGAATATTAAGGTTTGGAGGATAATAAGAGGGTATTGAGGAAGGGCTAAGGATGATTGCTTTTAGGACTCCAAAACTTTGTTACAGATGGACAGCTTTCTGAGGATGTTTTTTGAATTTATAGATTTTCTTGATTCTTTTTAATGTAAAATACCATCTCTTTTGTACTTGGTTTGCACCCTCTCAGTGCCACTTAGTTAAGTGCCCTTGTACACACACAGGAAAAAAAAAAAAGAAAAAAAAAAGGAGAAGAAGAGAAAGGATGAGGAATAAAAACAAAAAAATAAAAATAAAAATGACAGGAAAATATTTTAGTAGAATATTCTTTTGCATTGTTTTATCTTTTATATTCGAACTTTACAGTTTTAGTTCTCTGTTTTTGCCTGAAATTGAACCTAGAACTTTAGTGACACAAATTGAGCTAGCATAAAATTTAACATTTTGGGTTTTATTAGAGATTTGTTTGTTTGCAAATTTGTTTTACTAATTTATCTTTCCATGATATGTTGAGAATACAAGTGAGCTCATTTAATATGCTTCACTTATTTGCATTATTGGTTAATTCCATTTCTTTGCTTGAGCAGGTGAATATAAGCTTTCGACATCCCAGGAATCCTATCATCGGTGATAAATTTAGTAGCAGACATGGGCAGAAGGGTGTTTGCTCCCAATTGTGGTCAGACATTGATATGCCATTTTCTGGAGTCACTAGAATGCGTCCTGATCTGATCATCAATCCTCATGCGTTTCCTTCAAGAATGACAATTGCAATGCTTTTGGAATCTCTTGCTGCCAAGGTATGGTAACTGGGAAACAAAATTTTCAAATTGGTTTTGTGTTCCTTCAAAAAAATAACAACAATTGCAGCATTTCTACATTAGTGGATATTATTATATCTTTCTTGGCAACTGCCTCAAAAATAATTGGTGGGTGCTTGAACACATGTGTCTCAGGGAGATAGTTTAAATAGAAAATTTGTGGATGCAACACTATTTGCTAGTTTAGTTAAAAAAGTTAATGATGGGGGAGAAACCCAATCAGACTCTGAATCACTTGTTGATGATCTTGGTGAAATACTAAGATCTTATAGGTTTAACTATCATGGTGTGGAGGTGCTATATAGTGGGGTTTATGAAACAGAACTCACATGCGAAATATTTATTGGGCCTGTTTATTATCAGCGCCTTCGCCACATGGTCTCAGACAAGTTGCAAGTAAGAATTGTTTTTTGTCAAATGATATATTTCTTTCCCTTTGTTTTTGTGTAATGGCTTTATACATTATGATTTTCTGTGCCTCTACGAAATCCTTTGGTTGGTATGCAGGTGAGGTCAACAGGGACAGTCGATCATATCACTAGACAGCCTATTAAAGGAAGAAAACATGGTGGAGGTATTCGTTTTGGAGAAATGGAACGAGATTCCATGCTTGCTCATGGAACAACCTATTTATTGCATGATAGACTCCACACATGTTCTGATTATCACATTGCTGATGTGTGTTCTATATGCGAAAGCATACTCACAGTATCATTTATCCAGCAACAAAAGCGGCTAGTGCGGGATATCGGTGGGTTACCACCTGTGAGGGCTCCCAAAAAAGTGGCATGCCTTGCATGCCAAACAAGCAAGGGAACAGAAACTGTTGCAATGCCCTATGTCTTCAGATATTTGGCTGCTGAGGTAGCTACTATGAACATAAATTTGACCGTAAAGTTAAGTGATGGGGCCTGAGCATGAAGAAGCTATCTTCATTTCTAACGATTGCCGAGTATCGGCACAATTTTGCTTCGAGTCTTCTTGGGGTCCCAAGTTATTGACAAAGAGGGTGGATATTTGGTGTAGGATAGGACTTGGATTTCCTGTACTTATTCATCCTGTTGTACACAAGTTTGTTAGGTTAAAACTTCTTATAGCAAGCAAGTTTCTATGGAAGCTAACAATTGCAATTTTCTTCACTTATTTTTACCTTTATCATATTATTTTTGGAATTTATAGATCCATCACCGTTACCATTTATCATGCTTGTATCAGGTTTTTTTAAATGATAAATATTTAGAGAACAAGCAAAGAAAATTTGATTCCGTTTCCTCATCTCCATCATCCTCTCTCCAATCTTCCCAATCCCCATTTTCTTCAAATTCTCGTTCAATTAGTGTTGATTGTATTTGATTGATTTCATTTTGATTGTTCTTGGCCATGATTTTTGAATAGCGAGAGAAACAAGAAGTTTTTAATTTTATTAACGCATTATTTTGATGAAAATGGAGAGAAAAAAAGAAGAAGAAATAAATATAATTTATTTTGTTTAGTTAGTTAAAAAAAAGAAGAAAAAAAAAATGGGAAGAAATTATATTTTCTCATTATAATTTTAGGCTTTCTTTACGAGTTGAAATAAAAAAGGAAAGAAAAAAATAAAGTGGAATACAAGTTATCTTATATTTGGAGTTTAATCAATTTAAATAAAAAAAAAATATATTAAGAGATTAGTTATTTTTTAAATATATATTTTATTTTCTTTCAAAATAGAGAAAATAAGAAATATCTCTTATTTATTATTAAAATATAATTTTTAAATAATATAATTTTATTCCTATTACCTAATACCTTTTCTTATCCCTTTAACTTCCACATTTAACTTTCAATTGATAAGTATTTATTAATCATTTTCCTTCAATTTTTTTCCTATTTCATGAATTAAAAATTATCTTTTTCTTTCTCATGTAAAAAAAAAACTCAAAAAAAGTCTTAAGATAAAAAATTTACCTTCATTTTAAAAAGAAATGAAAGAAAATTATAAATTAAAAAAAAAATAGAATATAAAAATTATAAAAATACTCTTTATTTACTTCTTATTATTTCTTATATAAAGTTAAAATAATAAATTTTTCTTTATTTTCTCTATTTTTCATACAGAAAATCCAAATAATATATAAAAAAAAATTAAAATTCTTTTCTTTTCTCTTCCCTTCATTCTCTTATTTAATTTCTTCTAATTTTTCCTGTAAAATTAATGCGACAAACATATCTAAACCCTACAAGAAAGCCTAAAATGAAAAATCATTGCTTTTAACTCCTCATTTCTTTTTTATTTTATTTTTTGGATTCAAGCATGTGGGACCCACAGAACAACTACGACATCGTTTTGGATGTTAATTTGTTAAAACTCCGAGTCTGTGCGGTGTCTCCCTCGGGTAGGGTTTTGGTTGCTCGCTAATGGTTTGTGCATTTTTTCTGCTGGAATTGGAAATTGGCTTGATTTGCATAATAGACTTGTTTCGAAAATAGGTTAGAATTCTTGTTTCCCACTTCTGAATTTCAATTCCCATGTTTTATTTCATCTGTAAAAGTATTCTCCATGGGAGAAATGGATGCAGTATCACAGCTCAAAATCCATCCATCGCGTTACCATTATCTCTTAGATACTTTTCAATTGATGCAAATCAACACTCTTTTACTGTGTCTTACCTCATGAACACATGTGGGCTGTCTTCAAAATCGGCTCTTTCAGCTTGTAAACATGTCCAATTTGAAACCTCAGATAAGCCTGACTTATTTCTTACATTTTTCAAGAACCTTGGATTCTCAAAAACCCAGATCTCTGAGATTATCAGAAAGTACCCAAAAATTCTTTCATCCAACCATGAGAAAACTGTTTTCCCTAAAGTTGAGTTTTTTAAGTCTAAAGGCGCTTCAATCCCTGACCTTGTAAGAATCTTCACTTCGTACCCTTGGATTTTGAAAAGAAGCTTAGAAAACCAGTTGATTCCTTCTTTTAATTTCTTTAGGAACTTGCTCCAATCTGATGAGAAAACCATTTCATCAATTAAACGCTTTATAGCTATTCTGGATTGTCGACTTGAAGTTAATGTGATACCTAATATCAGCATTTTGCGAGAAAATGGAGTCCCTGAAGCTAATATTTCGTTCTTTGTTCATTATCATCCTCAAAAGCTTCTATTTGATACAGATAAATTTAGAAAGGCTGTGGATGAAGTGAAGGAAATAGGATTTCGTCCTTCGAAGTTGCATTTTGTTTTGGCAATTGTACCGTTGCTAACAAAATTGAAGTGGGACGAGAAGGTTGATGTATATAAGAGGTGGGGTTGGTCTAATGAAGATATTGTTACGGCCTTTATAAAGTACCCATTGGGTATGACACTTTCTAGGGATAAGATTATGGCCGTCCTGGATTTCTATGTCAACAAATTGGGTTTAGACTCCTCTGTCATTGCCAATCGCCCTTTGCTAGTTTCGCTGAGCTTGAATAGGAGGCTTGTTCCAAGAGCTTCAGTTATTCAATTTCTGTCATCAAAAGGTTTGGTTAAAATAGATTCTCGGATAACTACACTGTTCGAGTGTACAGAAAAGTATTTTATGGAAAAGTGTGTGAATTGTTATGAGGAAGCACCTCATCTATTGAAGCTATACAAGGAGAAGTTGGATGTTTTGAAACGAGAAGGAAATCAGCAACACAGAGAGAGAGAAATGCAGTAGCTTTTTCATTGATTTGATGCCATTGATTCACAGTTAAGGACTTGCATTAGCTTTAGTTGAAAAATACAACTAATTCAAGTTATCGAATGCAATTGCAACTTCACGTTCCGTTTCATTAGCTATCCTGGATTGAAGTTCAAGATTGACAATATTAGGCATATCTGTATAACAGAGTGGACAAGTTCTTTTTTTTTTCAAAAAAAAAAAAAAAAAAAATCAGTTTGATTTGACATCTGCTATTGGTTCTTGGTAACTTCGTTAATTTTGGTCCATTTGCCTTCTTGATGTTTTTGTTTTTTCCTTTTTATTATCCAGGCAACCATGGTTTGATCATTCATTCAATGCCATGGAATTCGCAGTTAGGGACTTATACTAGCTCTGGTTGAAGAGTGCAACTTTATTGTATGCAATTGAAACTTTATGTTCTATTTTGTTAGTTGTATGAGGTATATATCTGTTTAACAAAGTAGACTAGATCTTTTGTTCAATATCAGTATGATTGGCATCTCCTACTTGTTTTTATCCTATCAACTTGTTAATTTTCGTTGATTTTTTATTTTTCATTTTGTCTTGTTAATGTTTTTTGTTTTTGTCTGTTTATCATCATGCTACTTGTATGGCCTTCTACACTTGAATAAAATTGCTTTCTCCCTGTTCCTTCTCAGTAACATTTTTTCAAGCTGTTAAATATTTACTAGTGTTTCAACTTTCTGATCAATGTCTATCAGAAAGTTGAATAAGAGAAAGTTGAACTGAACTTCAACTTCAATTATATACGTACATCATTTCTGATTTGATAAAATGTTTCTGAAACAAGGATGTGGCAAACTGCAAATTGCCCCACCGCTCATTTTGTTCAGATCCGGTATTGGTTTGAGAAAAATAAATCTATATACCAAATCTTCATTTTTAGAGGGCTATTTGGTTGATCAATTAAATATTCTTAATTATCGATTGTCAATATGTGTGTCGCCAATTGAAAAAATTTATATTATTTGGTTGGCCAACTAAAAACTCTGATTATAATAAAATTTCTTTTCAATTGACAAATCTCATAAGCAGCTTATAACTGCTTTTAGCGATTGGCGATTTAGTAATTGCATTTTTACACCAATTGCACATTTAACAATCGTTTTACCAAACACCCTCTTAGTGTATTTAGAAATTTTTTTTGTTCATATATGTAATAAACTATATAAGCATGAAACTGAGAAAGAGTAAAGGAGAGAATGAGAGACTTATTTGCTCATGGCAATAGCTTTCAGACTGGAAGGAATTTTCAATGCTTTTCCCATGGTGTTTTGCAGCTCATAGCACTTCCCTTTGTTTTAAATCAAAATTTAAAAATAATAATTACCTATTGAGAAAAAATAATTAAATATAGTAATTAAGATGATATCATTTTGAGTAAAAAAATATTTAAATATAAATTTATAAATAATAATTACCCATTAAGAAAAAATAACTAAATATTTGACTTCATTTGCTTTAATATTTTTTCATAAAATATTTATCTTATTTTCTAAAATTTCGAGCATTCAAAAGAGTTGATCAATAGAAAATATTTTTCTTATTAAGAGCAATGATTGAATTTTAGTAAATATATTTTAATGAGAGAAAGCACATAAATACCCTTATTAATTATCAATTACTAATGATTATTATTACTAAATTATTATATGTTAAAGTATTTAGTCCTTCAAATTTGTATTTTTAGCTTATGTTGGTATAATGACTACATTATTAATATTGACAGAACAACTCATTATAGCACGTTTGAAAATTGTTATAATTAAAGTTTTAGTTCCTATTATTTTAAAAGTAATACTTTTAGTTCTTAAACTAATTTTAATAAAAAATATAAAAATTTTTAAAAATTAAAAATATTTTATAATATAATAATTTAAAATTTTAAAAATCAAAAGTATTATATACACTAAAATATGAAAAATTAATGTGTAATAGATAATTTCATAATTTTATAAATAAAAATCAATATATAATCATTAATAAAATTTATAAATTAAAATATTAATTAAAAATAATTAGAACAGATGTAATAATTATAAAAATTTAAGAGAACTTAAATATTTACTTAAATGTTTATTAAAAAAAAATACGTTTTTATAATTATTTAAAAAAAATATAGAGTTAAAAAAGAAAATAATTATATAATAAAATCTCTATAAATTAATATAATTACGACTTATTAAAAAAATATTTATAATTAATTAATCTAAATTGTATGGTAAAAAGAATATTATATAATAAAAAATATTCATTTATTAAGTATTATATATATATAAGTGAATATTATATTTATTTATTACAAACTAATCCAACCCGGATTTGCTAAATCACGTCATCACCCTCTCCTCTTCCTCTCCCTCCCTCCATTCTCTTCTCTTCTCTCTCTCTCTCTCTCTGAATCTCACTCGCTAAGGAACCAATCAATCTCTGAAACTGACCATCTCAAATTCAATTCTCAATCTTGACTTTTTTTTTAAGCTTTTACATTGACTCTTCTTCTCTTTCTCACTTCAATCCCTTCTCTGCATTTCTCAAGGGTTATCCTGTTCAAAGTACGTATCAATCTTCATTATTATTATTATTATTATTATTATTCTTTGATTATCGAATCTTTTTTTTTTTTTTTTTAATTAAGCTGGTAAAGTTGAGTAAAAGATAAGAAAGTTAGATGATTTTTTTTAAAGATTAATTTGATAAGTGGCTTTAACTGATCTAAAACATTGATATTGAATGGCATGATTTAATAAGTGGAGAAGTTGATTTGGGTGTAATTATGTGAGAATTTGATACGTTTCAAATTTAACTGTATCTAATGTTGTGTTTTTTTAACTCAATTCATTTACTTTCTCTTCATGCTCTTTCTCAGCAGCCAAACAGAGTCTTTTAGTTGAATTTGTAAGTTTTGCTTTCTCGATTCGCTAGATTTCAAGTATTAGATCAGGATCTAAATGCTCATGTATGTAGTGCATGTTTATTGATAATCCAGAGCCTATGCTAAATTGGGAATTTTTCCTTCTTTTGATTTTATGACCAGGTTTCGAAGATTGTACTTACAGAGCCATCAAAGTTCGTAGAATTTAATATCTATTCATTATTCATTTTGCCATGGAAGAGTATGTATTGGGCTGTAGTTTATATCTCCTTATTGGAATTTTTCTCTGGCTTTATCTTTAATTTGTTCTAAATTTATGTACTTGGTGAAATTAGGGAGAGTGCTGTTCAGCTTCTGCAGAGATACCGGCGGGACCGACGCATACTTTTAGATTTTATACTTTCTGGTACCTTAATTAAGAAAGTTATAATGCCTCCTGGTGCGGTTACTTTAGATGATGTGGATCTAGATCAAGTCAGTGTAGATTACGTTCTTAACTGTGCTAAAAAAGGTGGCCCATCATCTCTAAATTTATTGCTTTCTTTCCAAGGCTGTTTGTTTTGTAAACTGGGTTTTTATCCTTGTAATGGCTTCTTTGTTAATGTAGGTGGAATGCTTGAGCTGTCAGATGCAATAAGAGATTACCATGATAACACTGACTTACCACAGATGGTATGCTATAGCTAGCAATATGATGGGCAATTATATTGATTTTGTGCTGGTGATTTTAAAAGTTGAATTTTTTTTTTGGTCATTTTCAGAATAATGGGAGTTCTGCAGATGAATTTTTCTTAGTTACAAATCCTGAATCTTCAGGATCACCTCCTAAAAGGGCACCACCACCCGTTCCAGTTTCAGTACCACAATCCATTCCTGTTTCAACACTAGCCCCTGTTTTTGCACCATCCCCCATTGTGTCGTTGTCAAGTGTGGGAAAGTCAGAGTCCTTTAATTCCACTGAAGTTCAAGAACTGACTGTTGATGACATTGAAGATTTTGAGGATGATGAAAATGAACTTGATGAAGTTAGTAGTGTCAGGATTTCAAGACGTAATACAAATGAGGCTGCTGATCTCATGCCCAAATTGCCAGCTTTTGCAACTGGTAATAATGGCTTAAAAGTCTTTTGTACTAAACTTTAAACTAGTGTGTCCTACCATCATCACCCCTCAAGGAAGCACAGGCAGAGATAGAGTAGTGTACATTATATATGCATATATGTATAGAGACACACATATACACAAATCTGCATCTTTGACCAAGTCAAATATCTTGGTCATATTTGTTTTCATGACATACTCAACTATCCAAACAATTTATTATTTGTCTACAAAATTCCACAATATAAGATAAGTGGTACTGATATGATAAAATCTTGTGCAGTTCAACTATCTGTATGAATTTTATAGTTGATTAGGAGAGAAAATTAAAAGTTTCATTGGCTGTCTATAAATTTCCTCTTCTATTTGTAGGATACCAACAAATTGTTCTATTAGTGTTTGAGATTTTCTATAGAGTGAACTATTGCCTTAATTCTAATACAGAAGCATTAACTGAGTTGTCATGATCATGCTGTAGAGAGAAGCTATTTGGTTTTGAACTTAGTTTTGATGATTCCAGAGACATGTTATTCTCGTTTAGTCTCTGCCTATGTTGCACTATTCGGATGCTCGATTGCTGAAATCTTGACATGGACGGTGAAGTTTTAATTCATGACATGCTTGTCATTAAAATTTTTTTTTTTGGATTTTTACTGTTTTCAGGTATCACAGATGATGATCTCCGTGAAACTGCATTTGAAGTCCTCTTAGCATGTGCCGGGGCAGCGGGGTAAATTGCAAATTTTTCCCCTTGTAGAGTTAAATCTATAAGAATTTTATGCACCTTGCATTCCTAGCATATGTTGTGATTTTTTTTTTTCTGTTCTTTTTTCTTTTCTGCAATGACTTATTTTATAACAGGGGCCTTATAGTTCCCTCAAAAGAAAAAAAGAAAGAAAAAAAATCTAAGTTGATGAGGAAACTTGGTCGGAGTAAAAGTGAGAATGTTGTGCAGCCTGGATGTGCACCTGGGTTGAATGGTTTGCTAGAGACCTTGCGTGCTCAGATGGAGGTATTTCAGAAACTTCTTCTTCTTGACAGTTAATAGTTTAGTAGGGGTTTCTTTATTTTTGTATTATTTTTTTCTGCTTGGAAGGATTCGGTCTAGATGATGAAATTAGTTGTTACATATTAGGTAATGATTTCAATTAGTGAAACATTATTCATATAGGCGGTATTGCATACGACATGTCACAATATTTATGGCACTGTGTTCAGTAGAATTTTATACATAAATTGTTTCGAAAGGACAGGAAAAGAAATTGAGAGATTAGCATCTAAGTAGCATTAAAAGAATTTAATGAAGAAAATGGTACATCATGTGAATTTCAACTGGGTTCTGTATTCATATGAACAAAGTTTAATTTGATTTGATTTGACTGTTAATTCTGCTATTGGAACTTCTAAAAGGTGAGGACTTTCTTTAATTTTCCCACTTTCCCTCTGAATGATGTTACTTTTTCCACCCTACACTTTTCTTCTTCTTGTAAAATTGACCAAAAAATAAATTTTGTATATCATCGCCAAGTTGAGTGCTCTTAATTTAGATGGTTTTAGACTCAATTCTTGAGCCAAAAATCATGCAAAAATAAAAGTGTGAAATGTCAAGGAAAGTTTGACAATACCAATGAAAGTTGTAGGAGGCGAATTCTACTTGCTTTGTGTTCAATATTGAATGAAGCATTTGTTTATTACTTTGATGTAAATCCTTTACTGCTTTCCCTATACATTCATAGAAATTTCTAAGGCTGAAGCTTTTCGGTCTGTCCACAGAACAAATTGTTGCAGTCATCTGATGAGGATATTTTAAGGGTCAAACTTATGTTGGTTTTCCTTTTTGGATGTCTTCCCAAACACTGAGAATGCACTCTCCCATTGGTGCTAAAAAATGATGCTACATCATTTTTTTCTTAGGTGTTTTAATTATGAGCTAATGCATATTGTTTCTTTGCTAGTTCATGAAGTATTCTTATGTCTTTGTTAAAATGCCTACTTATATTTAAATTTAATTATATTCCTTATTACAGTGGGTGATGTAATGGTTCATTTACTATCGTTGAATGAGTACAGATTTCTGAGGCAATGGACACTAGAACAAGAAAAGGGCTGCTGAGTGCTCTTGCTGGTAAAGTGGGAAAAAGAATGGATGCTCTACTGATTCCTTTGGAATTGTTATCTTGTATTTCACGGACGGAATTTTCTGACAAGAAAGCATACATTCGGTGGCAAAAAAGGCAGGTAAATTCTGTCCCCTATACATTATTAGTTTCCATTTTATTTATATATTTTTCTGTTGTCTGTGAAATTTCTCTTGAACTTGTGAAACTAAAGGCATGGGAGAAAAATTTGATTGATATTAACATGACACCTTGTCAACTTTGTCTCGGGACAGTTATTCATACTGGAGGAGGGTCTTATCAATTACCCAGTTGTTGGATTTGGTGAATCTGGTCGTAAGGCAAGTGACTTGAGAATTATTTTGGCAAAAATAGAGGAATCTGAGGTATGTGCTTTATTGAATCAAAAGATTTTTCCATGATATCATTTATCAACATTATATCACACCAACATGTAGTTTACACCTTGTTATTCCTCTCTTTGGCTGATTGATGAAATCTTTCTCCTCATATTTTCTGATAGCTTCAATTTGCTTAACACTTTTTCATCAGAATGTGCCAGCACTTAACTGCTCATTAATTTTCACACGTATTCATGCATATTTTATGTCTGCTTTTTCTCTCTTTGATTTATAGTTCCGTCCATCTTCTGAGGGGGAGGTCCAACGAACAGAATGCTTGCGATCTCTTAGAGAGGTTGCTGTTCCACTTGCTGAGAGGCCAGCTCGGGGAGACTTGACAGGCGAAGTTTGCCACTGGGCAGATGGCTATCACCTTAATGTTAGATTATATGAAAAACTCCTTCTTAGTGTCTTTGACATTTTAGATGAGGGAAAGCTGACAGAGGTTAGTAATTTTTATCTTGGTCATGATGTCATGAGACAACAAGGTTGAAGATTTGTGGGCATAAATACAGATTGTTTTTAAGTTTGCTGTGGTTCCGGCTCATGTAAAATATCCATGGCTTGAAGCAAATTTCAAAAATTTTCAAGAATATTTCATTTTTTTCACGGGTATTTTTGAAAGTCAAACTGTGATTCAATGTTAACTGTTTTCTAAAATGAAAGACAGTTTATTGCATTCACAAAGATTCTAGTCTTCAATCTAATGGAATGAAAGCAGGAGATAGATTAGCTATGGTAGCTGCAAACACGTCTCGTGATGGTGATCAAACAGCATTAGCTATGTCTTTCACTGGTTCATCTAATATATTACCCTTTTCTTTATTTTTAGGAAGTGGAAGAAATACTTGAGCTCTTGAAGTCAACTTGGCGTGTTCTAGGAATTACAGAGACTATCCATTATACATGCTTTGCGTGGGTATTATTTCGTCAGGTATTATTCTCAGTTTCCCATTTTTCTATGAAATATTCCTGTGTGTACATGTAGTTCCTTGCCAGAAGTTTTAAGACTCTGAAAATAAGGATTAACAGCTATAGAAAGTTACCTATCCATCTCTGCACATAAAATTGTGAGAAAGATCCAGCTATCCACTTTTTTTTACACCTTCAGTTAGTTTTATTTTGATTATATGGATGTCATGTCTAAGATATAGGATGAGCAGAACTAATTTGCCCCCAGATGTTTTCAGGCCTCTCTGTGAACAATCTTTTGAACCTCTATTATATGCTCGGCGTCCTCAGTGGTTGGGATGGTGAACATATTTTGTTGTTCCTTTTGTTATTGGAGATTTTCTTTTGTTCCCTATCATGTAAATGAGCTTTCTTTCCCTTGTTGCTTGGTTTGTATTCCCTTGCTGCCCATTTTTAAGGTAATAAAAGGCTAAATAAATTACTACAATTAAATAGTTAAAAGAGATTACTATAATTAAATAAACCTCAAAAATATTAACCGCAAGAATATGTGATTAGCTGCTGAACTATTATGACAACTCTAGAGACCTTGCGTGCTCAGATGGAGGTATTCCCTTGCTGATAAAGGACTATCTTTCATAATGAGACTTCGTTGTGAATAACATGTCATCCCCAGCATGAAAAGGATTTTTCTACATGTTTATTTGTGCCCTCCTTTTATTCTCTACATTTAATTTATTATTTTCATTATTGGTATTTAACAATGAAAGTATCCTTAGTTTATGTTCATTTCATTATTGTTATCATTTATTGTTATTGTGATTCTATGCTGTGTAGTTTGTTATCACACAAGAGCACGGACTCTTGCAACATGCTATTGAGCAGCTAAAGAAGATACCATTGAAGGAACAAAGAGGTCCACAAGAGAGGTTGCACTTGAAAAGTTTGTGTTCCAAAGTTGAAGGCGAAGATTTATCTTTCTTGCAGTCTTTTCTGTCACCAATTCAGAAATGGGCTGATAAGCAGCTAGCAGACTACCATAAGAACTTCGCTGAGGTTTGACAAAATGTTAGGAGTAGATTACTTTTTGATCTGACATGGATGGGCATATTTTGCTGCTGACATTGTCTATGGTTGTATGCTTAGGTGAATACAATTCACCTTTAGATTTTTTTTTTTTTTTTTTACACATTTATTCTGTGGCAATCCTTTCTTATTCACATAAAAATTAAGAAGCTTATAATTATGATGATGCAATAGGGTTATCAATTTTAAAGAAAGTATTTCAAAATTTTTCTTTTTGTACCAATTTTTAATTCTAGATGTGAAGAATAAATATTTTATAGTAGGATTGTTGAGAAAATGTATTTTGTCACCAATTGATTTGCTGTGCTTTTGAATTAGGGAGTAAGGAGAGAATTTAAATGATCATTTTTTTTATCATTATTTCTTTACTGTTTGTCAGTTATTACATGTTGAATCATGCATTTCCCACTAGGAGGGATTTTTTTTTTCTTAGAGTTTTCACCAATTCAGCTGTTTTCCTTGTTTTGGAATGATGTATCATAACATATCTCATTGGCCTTGTAGGATTCGGGAACCATGGAGGATGTGGTATTAGTTGCAATGGTTACTCGGAGGCTTCTTTTGGAAGAATCTGATAAGGTGTAAAAACCTTGCTTGTGTAGTGCGTGCATTCTAGATGAGCTCATCATGGATCCATTTTGTTTTTGAATTGAATATTGTTTATCTAGAATTTGCACTGCATATTTCATTTTATAATTTAATTTGTAATGTGTTGAGAATTATATTTTCCATTTGTCCTGCAGGCAATACAATCTACTTCTGTCATGGATCGAGATCAGATAGAATCATACATATCAACTTCCATTAAAAATGCATTTACAAGGGTAAGTGTTCTAACTTTATAGATCCTGGCTGGCCCACTAGATTGCTGGTGATATAGCATGCGATCTAAAAGTAAAAGCAAGTAATTGGAGAGGTGACACATAATATTACTTCTTATTTAACCCATATGCCAAACAATCTCTTCTCAAGTGAGCTTTACAAAAACATAGAAATACACCACAGTAGCTACACAATAACTGTCTGCTCCTGGTATTATTTTAGAGTATCCAACACATGGATTTCTTGAATGTTCAATGTACTTCCTTTCTTCATAAAAATTTCTGTCAAGTAGATCCAAGATAGTTGCTGAAACTCTGGAGGATTGCAATTTTGTTTTTGAGTTTCTCCATTGAGATTGAGTCCATGCTAGTTCAATATACGATTATTTTTGTTATGATTGAAAAAGCTGCTTAGATAGAGCTTTCGAAGTGAGGAGTGATTGGGTTAAGCTAGGCTCAATGAAATCTTTGTCTTGCAGAGAGATAGATGATTACTTGAACTCCAATCAAATTATTTCCCTCCCAGAATCCCACTCCTGTGGAGAGTAGGAAAAAAGTGGGGATTCAGATTCTTCAAGAGCTTAATAATTAATTATTATAACATGAAAAAACTATTGAAATTGAGTTTGGCACAGTAACCATTTGGTGTTATGGCCATGATATGTGCAACATATTGTTCATTCTAGTCTCTAGTTGGCTTGAGAACAAGCTATAAATCATATAAAACAAGTGATTTTTGAATATTGATATTCATTGCTTATTTTTCTTTAAATTTCTTGCATAGGGTGCAGATTGTTAATAGTCTCTCTCTCTCTCTCTCTCTCTCTTCTTCTTCTTCTTTTTCTTCTTCTTAATGCAGACTTTGCTGGCTGTTGAAAAACCAGACACAATGCATGAGTGTTCTTTGACATTACTTGCAGAGGAGACCAAGAAACTTCTGAAAAAAGAATCAACCATTTTTACACCAATTTTGTCTCAGAGACATCCACAAGCAATCATTATTTCAGCATCGCTTGTTCACAGGCTTTATGGGATCAAATTGGTAAAGATTTTTTAGTTGGTTTTTAACTCATGGATTTAAAAAACAGCGACGTAATGGCCGTTATGTAATGGAAAATAAGGTGGTGTTACCGTTAAAAAAAATTGTTTGAATAATGGCCGTTACCGTTAAGACTGTTACATAACGGTGTAACGGATCTGGGTTCTCTTTTCTTCTATTTTCTTATCCTTTTTTTTCTTTCCTTCTTTCTTTTCTTTTTGGTAAAAAATATATACATGTCGAGTCTTTATTTATAGAGTATTATGTTTATTAACTCTTAGATTTAGTGATTTCTATCAAAATTTCTCATTTGCAATTTTTTGCAAAAAAATTGCGTAGCGGTTGGCCGTTACTGTTACGTTATGGCTGTGATGACCCGTTACTATTACACGCAACTGCGACCGCAGATTAAAACTATGGCTTAACTAGACTTATTTGTCTTCAGAAACCGTTTCTTGATGGTGCTGAACATCTGACTGAGGATGTTGTATCAGTTTTCCCTGCTGCTGATAGCCTTGAGCAGTATATAATGTCTCTTATTGCTTCTGCATGTGGAGAGGGGAATGTTGAAGCCAATCTCAGGAAACTAACTCAATACCAGGTGAGCAGTATACAAGCTTTTGACTCTACTGTAAGCCCCTTTCATGAAGATCTGCTGCCAGATTTGTGTAACCAGCTAAATTTTTTTTATGCTTTAAGCCTTGGTGTAATTGGCCCTTTTTATAGCTCTCTAGTTTGTAATGTAAAATTATTTTGGTACTTGTCTATGTAGCATTTTTTTTTTTGCCACATCGCAAATTCTTTAAAGGGATAGGGTTTGAACCCTTGACTTCCTACTAAGTACTCAATCACTAGGTACTAGCCCAATGGTAATGTGGTATTCTTTCTAAGAACTAAAGCTTAGTTATGAGAGATTTCAAATTGTTTTAGAGGCTGTTATAATAATGTGAGATACTTTCCTCTAATATAGCTTATAATTATTAAGTTGTTTTCACTCTATTTTATTTCCCTCTCATTGTTTTTCTTTCTTTACCCTTTTGTTTCCTTTAAAGGTTGAATCTATATCAGGAACACTGGTGATGCGATGGGTCAATTCACAGCTTGGAAGAATTTTAGGTTGGGTTGAGCGAGCCATTCAACAAGAGGTAATAATGAAGTTTGTTACTTTGTTTCATTTATCCTTTAATTAACAGTTTTCTTACTTGAATATGTGTAATTCTTAACTATGCAAATCTTTTAATTCGGTCTCAGGTTACACTTCATCTTGCTTCCTCCCCTTGGCTGAGGATCCAAAGTCCTTTGTCTAATATATGATTTACTTTTTCTTTCAGCGATGGAACCCAATATCTCCTCAACAGCGGCATGGGAGTTCAATTGTTGAAGTATACAGGATTGTGGAAGAGGTATGGATATGTGTATTTTATTTATTTTAACTGAGAAATGAATATTTTAAGTCTTACTTCTATTGACATTGTTCGAGCCTTCCGTTACAAATTTCCCTTTGGTGCAGACAGTTGATCAATTTTTTGCTTTCAAAGTTCCAATGAGGCCTTCAGAATTGCATGGCCTGTTTCGGGGCATTGACAATGCATTTCAAGTGTATTCAAATCATGTCATTGACAAGTTGGGTTAGTAAATTTCTGCATTTAAATATATAATCCATAATCCCATTTATAGGAAATAGTCATGCACCACCTCTCCAACAAAATTCCTTTTTGTTTTTCAATCTCACATCTTAGCATGATTTCACCAGTAATTCTTTAGGTGGATATCATTGTCTTATCTGTTCATTTTTTTTTCTATTTTCTTCTTTTATTGCTTTGTACTATGTCTGTATTTTCTTAAAAATCGAATCTTTTCTGGTGTGGTTTTTTCTGTCCTTTCATCTTCTATTGTCACTTGGTTTATGTTCTTCCCTGCACTGTCCATCCACTCCCTCACCTTCAAACCACCCCCCTTTCCCTCTTTCCTTCCATTTCTATTTCCCCCTTACCAATTAACCTGAGTGATTTCGACTTGCAGCATCCAAGGAAGATTTAATTCCACCTGTTCCTATTCTCACACGATATAGAAAGGAAGCTGGAATAAAGGCTTTTGTAAAGAAGGAACTGTTTGATTCTAGGCTTCCTGATGAGCCAAAATCGAGTGAAATAGATGTCCAGTCTACTCCAACTCTTTGTGTTCAGTTGAATACACTATATGTGAGTTCCAGTTAACTTTGACATTGTGCATTGAGAAATGAAATAAAGGATCTTCAAATTCATAATTTCATATTAGTTTTACATACTTGGCTAGATTTTTGTTTTTTCATTTTTCTTTTCTTTTTATTTGCCAAAGAATATTCTATTGAAAAAAAAAAATAGTACATACAAATCATTTATAGATGAAGAAAAGCGTTAGCAACTCAGATATTACAAACTCACATCACGCACTATTAAGGCTATGGGGACCTTTTTCTGTAAATCATGAATTAGTGTGGAATTTCAGAATTTGCTCTTTATAAAAAATATATATATATATATATTATTCAGAATTTGCTCTTTATAAAAAAGGTTTGTTACTATATTTTGGTATCTAAATAAAATTTCATTACTTGATAATGGTCGTGTGACATATAAATGATTCTAATTTAATTCAGTTACAGAGGTTGCCTCCTTGTGTGCAGTAATCTGATAATTCTTCAAGAAGATTCTTTATTCTCATTGCTTTCACTCGTTCATTCTTCTCTCTTGATAAATATAGAGGCTTTAAATTTTAGTTTGGTCATCACTGTCCAGCACTTAGGTGTTGGTGGAAGCTTTGTGATAAATTATCATGTAATTTATGTCATTCAGTTTGATGGAACATATGCTTAATGGCTTCATTGGTTTGAAGTTTCTTTCCTTCGAAATTATATAAATGGTTTTTGTCAGAAAAAAATCTGAATAATTCTTGTGGGAAGTGCTCAATTATACAAAAATTTCACTTTATGACAAATTATGTCCTGAGGACCTGCTGTTGCATTAATTCTGTGCAGTGATAGTTTTCTGGTTATCTGCATTTCAAACGTAGAGACTACTTTTTTGTTGGCATCTTTATCATAATAGATTTTCCCTATGCTTTTCTTTTATGAACAGTATGCAATTAGTCAACTGAATAAGTTGGAAGATAGCATTTGGGAGCGATGGACAGTGAAAAAGCCTCGTGAACAATTTATCAGTAAGTATTTAAAAGTATGCTTGTTTTGTCATTTTTTTTTTTTAAGTTTTCAATTAACTGCATATCCAATCAATATGATACCTTTTCAAGTATTATCCTTATTTTCTTATTCTTGCAAACTAATGGAAATGGAAGTGAAAAACTTCTTATGCCTTGTAGACCTAGTTACTTTATGGATGTCATTTTGTACAGTACATAAATTGGCAAAGTTTAGTCTCAAGTGGTGCCTGACAAACTCTTCCAATATTGCAATTGTATATTTCTCATTACCTGCAATTGTTCTCTGGCTAAATAATCAATCAGATTATTAAATCATAGTGATTCGTGACTTGCACTATTTTCTAGCATTTGTGAGATTTTTATTAAACTGGAACTTCTATTGCTCCTTTTTTCACTCAATGCTATGGTCGTTGCATCCAGATATTCTGCTAAGAAATGAAACTTATACAATTACTAATTGAATTTTGATTTACTTTTTGGAATGCAATGAAATGCTTATGCTTCTGAAATGGGCATTTTTTTTCTAAAGGTTTACATTGTCCACATGAATTCTTTCATTAATAGGGAAATCCGTGGATGAAAAGTCTACAAGTTTCAAGCAGAAGGGCTCATTTGATGGGAGTAGAAAAGATATAAATGCTGCTATGGACCAAATTTGCGAATTCACTGGTAAGCATCATTTGCCTCTACTTATCACGTTGAGAAGTAAACTTGACCTCGTTAATTTGTCTTCCCACAGGAACTAAAATCATCTTCTGGGACTTGAGGGAGCCATTCATTGAAAATTTATATAAACCCAGTGTTGCCCAATCTAGGCTGGAAGCACTAATTGATCCACTTGATACAGTAAGTCGCGTCCTTTTAGGAAGCTATGTTCTCATCATTACACATTTCCTTATGAGGGTGAAAAATAAAAGAAACAACTATACTTTTGACTGGCAAAGAAAGTAGCCTAGATTTGAAAAAAAAAATAAAAAATTGGAGAACTGATTTAATTTTAAAACTGGAAAGCAACCTTACTATATTTCTTTAGGCTTGCAGAAAAAAAATTGGAAAAAAGTAACATTTGCTAGATTTTACATCGACTTTTTGATACCTTAGTCTTAGGTTTAGAAAATCAGATATATGTTTAACCTTTGATGATCTATGATTTCCGAGGAGCAATTCAGGTGGATTATTTGATTTTACATTAATCTATGCTTGGGGTAAAGGTCTCATTCTTAGCCACTGCTGCAGGCACTAAATCAACTATGTGATATTATTGTGGAACCACTCAGGGATCGCATTGTGACAAGTCTCCTTCAAGCTTCACTGGTCTGTGCTATTGGTTCTTTAAACAAATATCACAAATGCTTGAATTTGTTTTTCGCTGAAATGATATTTCCTGTCAGGATGGCTTACTCCGAGTTATACTAGATGGTGGACCATCAAGAATTTTCGCCCCAGCTGATGCAAAACTACTGGAAGATGATTTGGAAGTTTTGAAGGTATTTGCATACTGGTGCATTGAGTTGGAACCAAACCAAAAAAGAAATGTTTAGTCTAGACTAAGTTTAACTAAACCAGAAAAGAGATGTTTAGTCTAGACTAAGATTGCAACTATTTTCTAATTTGGGCACCTCTTGCATTTCACTAAGGAAATTACTTGAATAAGGCATTTAAAATTGAATGCAGAAAAAAATTATAATTTGAAAGATGCTTCAGACCTGATTATTTGTGATGTAATGTTTAAATGCTTTAATCATAGGGATGATAGAATTAGATTATCAAATTGTATTTACTATTAGAATTAGATTATCTATCTTTTCACCTAATTGTATTTAATATTTCATGTGTTTGGTGCTTGTCTCATAGGAATTTTTTATTTCTGGAGGAGATGGGCTTCCTAGAGGAGTAGTTGAGAATCATGTAGCACGAGTTCGTCATGTAATTAAGTTGCATACCTATGAGGTTAGTTGTCGCAGATATCTTACTTCATTATTTACATTTTGGGATACAAAAATTAAAAGATAATCTCATCTCTCTAATAGAAAGATTTCTACCTCGGTATGCATGATTGAGTAAACAAAAAGCAGCCACCTTGATTAAGGGGATGTAAGGGAGGGGGGAAATAAAAGATCAAAGACTTGCTTTTTGGCATGTGCTCAAGCCTCATTTGGTGAAGTAATGGGCGAGATGGTTCAAAGAGGTTATTATTATTATCATCATTAGGGTGGAGAGAAACCAGCAAAGGAGAAACAATTGTTTGTGACCATGGTTAATTCCTAATGTTCTATATGCTGAGTTTCGACCTTTTATTTTGCACATTGATTTGGTGCTGATTTAAAAGGCAGCATTATTTTTAGAGTTTATAATTGGGTCATCAAGAACGCTAGATGCAATAGTTGATGGTAGAATATTCACTAATTAATGGTATTTAGCTCCAGATTTATATGTACAACTCTTCCATTTTTCACATGGCTTGCAGACTCGAGAGTTGATTGATGACCTGAAATCTGCAAGTGGGCTGGAGCGGCAGGGTGGTGGAGGCAAACTAGGTGCTGATACCCAGATTTTGTTAAGAATATTATGCCATCGGAGCGACTCAGAGGCATCCCAGTTCCTCAAGAAACAGTTCAAAATACCAAAGTCTTCAGTATAGTGGAGCACCTGTGAGGTATAAGAAATAGACGACTGTATTTGTAGCAATTCGATTATGCCCATGTCATTTCGGTTCTATTCTTTTCGTTTCGCTAACATCAATATTTATGTATTTAATTCTTCACTATTTCATGCACATTAACAGGTTTTGTAATTTATATTCGTACTTCCAATTATTGTCTTCATAAAAACATGATCCTTTTCATTTAACAAGGAGATATAGTCTGTATTTTCTTTGTAGATTTAGGCTTTATTTATTTATTTATTGATGAGCCATTATACCATGTATGATATGCTGACTTCAGCATCACCCGCATGGCATGGGAGTTAGCAACTGATCTCAGCTTATTAATTGCCATGGCTCCCTACAAAGACGCAGTGAAAACAATAATTTGAACTCATTGCATCAAGGACAATGAATTTGATACAAAGTGAATAACAGATTAAATCAGTCTTGCTTAGAAGTATTTATAGATATAATTCTAGTAAAGGCGGGAAAGCCTTGGCCCTCATGGAACAGGCTTGCATGGTATGCATAAGAAAAGAGTACATTTTCCGGAATATGGCTTAATTAAAGCACCCTGCTGCTCTTTATGGAAAAATAAATTGAATTTTTGGATTAATTTTAAATTATATAAATAGATGATAAATTTATTTTATTTTACTTGGTATTTTTAATAATTTATTTATTTATTAAATTTAAATATATAAAAAATATGTTGTATAATAAAAAATTTAAAAAAAATTAAATGATAAAATAGATAAAGTCATTAAAAAAAAGATAAAATTACAAAAAAAAAATTTAAAATTTTTAATTTGACTTAAATATGATCAATTTAGACAGATATTGAGCTTATTTGAGAGAGACAAAATTTAAAAACTTACTTGGACTATGAAAAAAAGAAAAAATTGGAAGTAAACAAAATGACATAATTTAAAAGTTTAGTCTTATTTTAAAATATAATTTTTTAAAATTTTAATATTTTTATTTTTTTAAAAATAAAAGTGAATCTCACAATGAGTAAAAAATTATATTGAATAGACTCCAAATTAATAAAAAAATAAAGAATGAGCAGATAATTCTGAATGAAATATATGTGAGTTACATTGAACATTTGAATAAAGTTTCAAGTCTCAAATTAAATTATTTCTTAATATTATTAATAATTACACCTATTACTCTGAATTTTGGAGATAATTACTAATTAAAGCTCAATACTCGAAAACTTCACAACGTTAGCCTTAATTTTGAGTTTGTATTTTTGAAATTTCTCTCAACCTTCCTTTTTAACATTTCACAAAATGGGCTTAGTTTTTTATGTAATCTAAAATTGAGTATTAGATGCAATAATCTCTTCTCTTTGTTAAATAAAATGAGGGGGTGATTTCGTTTGTCGTTTTGTTTTATAAACGATTTTTTCTTTTTTGTTGGACAGTCGTTTCAAGCAAATTTCTCATTTAAATTTGTAGATGAAACAAAACGACAGAACAAGTGCAAATAAGGCGCGGTTGGTTTTAGCCTGTAAAATAGCATTATAAAAACGACGTCGTGCAGGTTCCATCACCAGTTCGATAACCCTTCGGAGTTTGTTATTGTTTGGATTAATATCTTCACTGAAACTCACCGTCCACTTAGGACTGAGTCAGCTGAGTGAGTTGAGCGAGTCAAAGTAGAAGAAATGTCGTTTGCGTTGAGAAGCGTGAAGGTGCCAGCCAACTCGGCGAGTCTGGAGGAGGCAAGAGCTCGAGTGTTCGATTTCTTTAGAACGGCCTGCAGATCCATCCCCACGATCGTGGATATCTACAATTTACAGGACGTCGTCACCGTTTCCCAGCTCCGCTCCACCATCGCCTCTCAGATCCGCAAAAACTCCAATATCACCAATTCCAAGGTCCTCTCTTTCATTCCATTCTCACTTCTTTTTGACGATTTTTATTGATTTTGAGAAAATCTTTATTTAATAATTTGTTTCCATTTCGAAAGAATTCATTTTTGACATATTTGATTATTTTCTGCAATGAAATTAACTTGTGTGTATAGCAATTTGATTTCGAGGAATCATAAAAAATTGACTCTTCTAGGCAAAGGATTGAACTTTGCAATTAGATAAGAGACATTTGAAAATGGTTCCCTTTTTTTTATCAGTTAGGTGGATAGTGAATGGTCTATTGGATTTTTCTCATTCTTGCCTATATTCATATGGAGGAAAGCTTTTCTACCACTTGATTAATTGGGGTTTGAAGTAATTTTGACATTGGACAGTTTATAGGTTTCATCCTTTTTTATTTATATGCCTATGAACACATGTGACTCAAAGCAAAACTTGAGTGATAATACAAGAATTTGAAACTCTTTGATCATCTGTTATTATAATAAAACTAGTAGGATTTATTTTTAAGTCTTAAACCCTTAAACCCTTAACCAACATGGAAAATTGATCCAGTTGTACGGGAACTCCCCATGATTTTTTCTTGTTAATTAGGAGAACAGTTAGTAGCCTTCTAGGTGATAGGTTAAGGAACAGCTAGCCTATGAAATCTTAAAATTTCATCTATCTCATAGGAGTGCTAATTAGATTAGAAAATAATAAAACTATCAAGAACTAACTTATCTTGGTTGCAAGAAATCTCTTTTTCTCTTCTCCAGTAAAACAGAAACTCTGAAAGCTTTGTTTAATCAATTCTGTGTTTTTGCAACTGAATGCTTCCCATTCATAATTGAGGAGAGCAAAGAAGAAAGAAATATTTCCCTATTTATGTTCAATGTCCATGTCCAATCCTACCGGTTGGACATAAGAATTAATAATTTTAATAATGTTAATCATCTTGTTATTGTGAATCAACTCTAACTCTTGCGATGTCATTATATTAGCTTTTATCAATAATTATTCCCAACTCCATTTCTGTTCTTATCAATCATCATATGCCTCAAGTGAAATTTAATTTCAACCCAGTAATTAAATTTCAATTTATAACTCAAAAATAGAACTTTACTTTTATCAATTGAATCAAATTAACTTTTTATTTCGGCACGCTAGATTTATTGCAGAAAACTTGCTAGAAATGTTCCCAGTTCCATGTGAACCAAAATAAATAAAGTTGCTTCCTAGCAAAAGGGGAAAAATAAAATCTTATCCTTGCTTTTCCTTTTCAAACTGTGGGAGCATCAAGAGTGACTATTATAATTTCCTACAGTACACTTTTCATTCCATTTTTTGAATAGTCTGCAGCTTGAACACCCTGTTTATCCTGCTAATAGTTATAGACGTGCAGGTGATTGATTTGCTGCTCTTTAAAGGAATAGAGGAGCTGAACAACATTTTGGAGCATGCAAAGCAGCGACATCATATTATTGGCCAATATGTAGTTGGTCAACAAGGGCTTGTGCAGGATTTGGACAGCAAAAACCAAGGCATGTCTGAGTTCCTCAAGAACTTCTATAAGAGCAACTACTTTTAAACTTCAACGTTTTGTGGATGTACTTTCTTGAGTTTCCATCTTTGGTATGGATTTCCCAAATAATGATAAACTACCATAGGTGTATTTTCTGATGGATAAAGTACTTTCATAGCTTATGGTCACTTTGCTGGAATCAAATTGTTACCGTTTCATGAATTTCTGTTAGATTTCTAAATCAAGAAATAGGATTTTTACTGTTTATGGAACTTGGAAGAAGTCGTGAGCATCCTGTGCCATATATCTGTTATGTAGTGCGAGATGATTATATTGATGACCAATGTTAAATAGTTTAAATATGGAGATTGTTAACTCTTGGGTTTACTAAGAATTCAAGTGAAAAGAAAGCTAGGATTTGTGGTAGATGACATTCATCATGTTTAGTGGGAAATAAAAGGAAAAAGCTACTGAACTGCATGGATATTTGTTCAATTTGATCTCATGTATAGCGTTTGATGTTCTCTATGTAATTCTTGATAACAGAGTTCCTAATTAGAGCTCAATTACTAAAGGAAATTACGGATTACGAATTGGGTAAAATGGACCATTGAAAAATTTAATATGTTTCAAGACTAAGTTTGTTCACTCGCAAACAAGTCTGGGCTGGTTGTAGTTTAACCATCAAAAAGAAAAAAAGATGGTTGCATAAACAAATTGAATTCTATGCTGATAAAAAAATGTTGATAAAAAGAAGTAAACTTGTCCTAATTTTCAAATTCATTACAAAAAAATGTCAAATTACAAGGGAAGCCAAGTTTCAAATTTCCATTACAATGTGGACAGAGTGAAAAGATGGTATGGGTATAAATAATTAACAATGATATATATGTTTGTGGAGTGGTCAAATTCTGTTACTGTAAGATAGCTAGCGTGGCAGATACAGATATAGTTCCATAATACACATCTGAAACTTCAGCAGGAGAAATACAGGGGAAAAAAATATACTTTAAACATTAGAAATCGTGTATGATTGCTGGATCTGTAATTGCGCTCGCATCTTTCCTGCAAATGCAAAACTCCACTGCGAAGCTCATTCTCTTGGTCGAGCAAGCCAAAGAGAACTAAGAGCACGTAATCTGGAAAAGTAATCATGTATGGCAAGAAGAGCACGAGCTGACTGGCGCGTTGTCAATATTCGGTGCATCTGTTGTAGTGTATGCTGCCGCAAACTGTCAGCCTGATTTTTTAAAATCAATCAAAAGAGAAAAAAAAAAATCCTTTTGAGACACAATAACTTGGGAGAAAGGGCGCAAGAGAAAACACAACATATTCAAAGAGGTTTAGTATTATATAACTGGTACAGGATAATTCTGAGATCCTATCTGCTATTCATAGGTAGATAAGACATTTTATTATTTTATTTAAGTTTAATGATCAAATTATAAAGTGCATGCACCCACCATGGAGGGAAGCCAAGTTTTATTACCAAGAATTTGAATGTTAAATTATTTAGATTAAAATGGATTTTAAAGCTGTCCCCAGTCATCTTCGCATTGCCAAAATGTAAACAAATGGCATTACATATAATTACCTGGCGAATGAACCCCTCTAGTGTCCCTAGCTTACCCATGGCCATGGCCATTTGACCCATGTAATTTGCCACATTTCCGGACGAACCAGACGAACCAAGGGATCCACTAGACAATGTCTCAGCAAGAGACTGCTGTAATGCCTCCATTCCTTGAGATAAAGCATCTTCTGCCTGTTGGGAAGATTGCTGCAAATTACCTATTCCCACCAACTGCTGCTCTGTCAAAGGCTCCAGTTGATTCACAAGAAGCTGCATCCATTATCATTCCATTTTATCATGCTTCAGGACAAAAAAGAGGGAAAAAAAAAGAGAGCAGTTTTCTTCCCTCCAGCACCCTTCCAAAAACCAGAAAAAAAAGGGGCAACCATCATGTGTGGGGTGGGGCACCCAGAAATATTTGATAATTTGACAAAAAAATCAACCATTACAATTAAAAGGGAAATGGATCTACCATAATACTTAAAAAATGCTATGTCCAGCATAATATTCGTATATGTACTGAAATTCATCAATGCTATAGTTCAAACAAGCCGCATCGCATTAAATGACAAACTTGCTTACGGCTGCCACCATATGCAGATGTACACAGGAAAGGCTAATGAATAGACAGGAACTATTGCATTTCTGCCATCATTAGAGCCATCCTCATATCCAGAGTTAGATGTTGCAGGCTTTACACTCGACCCACTCTTACTTGAGATCCCCGATTCCCAACCCTTCCCCCTATAAAACCTCTCTATTGGATCAAACCTATTCTGTCCTTTCTTTCTTTCTTTCTTTCTTTCTTTCTCCTTTTTATCTGATAAGTTTTACAATCAAATAACACTTCTTCCCACTATAAAAACAAAACAAAGGAGAAATAAAGGAAAAGAAATATCCTTAAACATAAAAGTAAACAGCTATAACAGATCAAGTCATCACCACTGCATCAAAGCATCAAAAATAAACATCACATCAACTACTAAATCCTCTCTTGCTCTCATTTTTTTTGAATTATATCTTCAATAGAATGAAGGGTCCCTTCTAGAGTGGAAACATGGACAGTGCACAAAATATAGAGGAAGATATCACTAACAGTCTCTTCTGCATTTGTGATTGTATAGAAGTAGAAAGGGCTGAAGAAAATTCATACACACCAATGCTACAACTGACATTTTTATTCATGTTCTCAAATTTTTACAGTGAGCAGATTCAAATATCAAAATGCTATATTAGTCTGAATTTTATCCACCCTCTTATACACGGGATTGGGGCAGAAATAGCTAAATTCTATCTACCTTTGACATGAAACAGATTAATCATAAATACTCCTTACACTCATCCTGACAGAGTTGGGTGGGGTGGTCAGCAAGTCATGGATGGTGTTCTAACAAATACACAAAAAGCTCCAAGCACAACTCAAGCATATGCATAAACACACATTAAAAGAAAAAAGAAAGAAAAACCTTAAAATTGACATGCAGCAGCTAATTTAGCCAAACCAATAGAACACAAGTAAAATGGTAAGAAAATTAATCAAGACAAAATACACAAACTAAAGAACTTTAACCATCATATAATGGCTATAGCACTAGCAACATGAGATTTCCTCGCCCAACCCAAGGCCTAATCAGTTGGTTGTTACAGCATATTGCACCACCAACCCCGTCCCCTTCTTCTCTTTTGGGTGGGGTGGGGGGGTGGTTAGCGCAGGGCGCAAGAAGGAAAGGGAGAGGGAGTTGCTAGTTAGAGTTAGCTCTTGCAATTCCTTTTGTTCATGCAAACATTTCTACATGAGTTCATTTTTGAGTACCCCTGTGATCCCACAGCTACTAGAACTATCCTAGGCTTTGAAACCATTTCAAGCATAAAGAACCTCACCTTGAGGAGCTCAGATGAACGGAAGCCACCAAGCCACAAGAAACACCTCTCAGCAGGTGTCTTCCACATGCCAGACAGCAAATGGAAAACATCACTCTTGGCAGCATTGCTCTTCAGCCTGAAAATTTCATCATAATGAGCCATTACACCATCTATGATAATACGAAGTTCAGCATCACCCGCATGGGAATTGACAGCTGATCTCAGCTCATTAATTTGTCGATTTTGCTCCTCCAGCCACCGTGCATATTCAACATCAAAAGCCATGGCCCCTGCAAAAGATACAATGAAAATAATTGTCTAGGTCATGCCATGGACTTACATAAAGAGCAATGCCTTTGATACAAAAGATGATAACCGACTGAATTTGAGTCTTGGTCAGAAGTTATTTATGGATAAGGAAACAAAAAATTTATATTAAAGGCCTACATAAATCCAACTGCTGAAATGCAGTTGCAGTACATAAAAGTTGGCATTGGTATACCTCAGGCAAATCTCATGGAGCCTTACATGTTAGATAGCATAAAAGCCCATTTTCCCAAATGACATGGAGTAATTTAATGCATCCTGCAAAAATTAGTTCAACAAATACCAATTTTTGGGCTACAATATGTTCTTCTACTTTTGGTACATTTCCAGGGGTTTCACAAACAGATACACAGCAACATTGGAGAATACCTATGAATTAATGGTTGCTCTTTTTCTTTTTCATTCTTGCTTGAGAGAAAATTCTTCCCCATGTTTATTTTCTCCTCCACTCCTAATATAATTTTGTTTTTATCCAAAAAAGATAAATAGATATCACCTATTCTTAACCAATCTGATAAAAGCTGAAGTTAGCGTGAGTGACCATTGCAGCCAATGATGATAGCATTTCTATTTATTTATAAATTATAAAATCCTAGATATGATGAATGGAACACCAAAATAACATCGGTGTGTAGTATGGTCATGAAAAAAGAACCACCATGTACCTAGCAAGAAATCAAATTGTCAATCATACATCTAAGCATGTATCATTAGCCCTTTTCTCCATTTTCCTTGAGGTTCTTGTTACATATCATAGGAAGAAGTATAGGAGATTAAATCCTAACTGAATTAGTTAAGGGATTATCCTAAGAAATAGGGATTAGTTAGTAGTTGTTATATAACTGGACTGTGACAGCTTCTAGAATGTAATCAAATAACTGACCCTAAAAGTATATTAAAAGGAGAATCAGTCTCAATTGGGAGGCAGCTCAATTTTAATAAAAAATCACTCATTCTTTTCTCTGGAACTCTCTCTCTCTCTCTCTCTATTTTTTGTCTACTGCTATTTTCTCTCTGTTTTTTCCGATTCTTCCTCCAAGCTCTCTTATCTTCTTATCGATCTATTGAAACCCTAGAATTCCTAGTACAAATCTGTTAGGGCCAAGTCAATCCTAACAAGTGGTATCAGAGCTTCTACGAAGAGGGATTCAATCACATTCAACCATAATTCTTTTCTTTTCTTCCTAACTTTCTTTTTGAACCCTAAATCTCCAATTCTGTGATCGACAAAATCTGAAATTGACCTTCAAAACTGAAAAATGACAAAATCTGCAGTGGTGAGTAGTGATAGAGTACGAATAGCTGAACTTGAAGAACAACTCCATCAATTGCAGGAGTCAAACTCGAAAAGTATGGCAGAATTTCAGGAATTCAGGAAGAAGTTAGGGCAAATAACAACAAGAATGATGAAAGATTTGATGAAATAAGGGAATTTATAAGGAAACTTACATTGGAAAGAGGGAATGAGACGACCACTATGCAAGAAGCAGGAGAATTAGGAATTAATATGAACATTCTTCATGCAGGCAGAGGAGTACTACCAAACCCCCATGGTGGCTGGATAGGCAGTACTAGCGAGGCTGTTCCTTAGTTCCATGTAGGCCCACCTGACTTGAGAAACATCAACAACAATGCAGGAGGTAATCACATTGAAACTAGAAACCCTAATTTTCAATTTTGCCCTAAAGTTGAGCTACTAACCTTTAATGGGGAAGAACCAAGGGCTTGGCTAAAAAAATGTGATAAATACTTTAGCATTTATCAAGTTCCTGATGA
>CANXYC012670731.1:0-18145 GCA_948193065.1 Aleurites moluccanus
TAGGACCTTAACCCCCTCCTAGATAGGGTCCCCAATACAATACACTGTGCACAATGCCCGATGAACGAACATCTACCCCATCGGGAGAGTAGTACTGTCAATGGTCCCATATATAAGGTAAGTAAAAATATTGTCCAATAACATCAATCAATACTTTATATATATATCAAGGATTCAATTAACAATGGCTACATAATCAAGAAACTTTAATAATAATACAATTTCTTAGGGACGATTCAAGGAAACAATATGCAAAGGCAACAAGTAAAGAAACATATATGTTACTCACCCCAAAATCAAATGTGCCCAACCACCTAGCACAAACTAAAAGGGTGGTCTTCCACTTCCTTGTCTTTTCCTTTACCTCTCTTTTGTGCAGCTATAATAGACATCAATCTCAATTTAGAAACCTAATTACATTAAAATACAACAAGCAAACCTAAATTCTAGACAACATTCAGAAACCCTGAAATTTCTACCCGAGCATACCTTGATATTTCACTTATAACTCATTATGTGCATGTCCAAATGCTATTCTATTTTCACTAAATTTTAGCTAAGACATAATGACACATTTCTTATGTTTTGACTTTCCCCTGATTCGGATCTTAAGGTCCTCATATTTACCAGTTTCAGAAGGGTTACATTTTTGAATCCCTAATCTGAGCCAGTCTGTCTCAGGGGTTCATAGTTAATAATACAGTGAGAATTTGATAAAACTTCCAAAAGACAAAATATTTCTGACATGTATATCTACAACTTTAATGTTTTTAATATTGTCAAGTTTCTATATTAAAGGGCTTAAAACTTAGCTCCAAATTTCTGCTGAGTCTCAGGAATTTCACAGAAATGAAACCCTATCCGACACAGTCATGTTTGGAGACCCATATCTCGCAACACAGAAGGATTCAGTCAAAATGTTTTGAACAAAATATATTTTACACATATACAATTACAACTTTCATGTTTTGCATATTTTCAAATTCTACCCCTAAGGGTACGAAAATAGAGCCCAAAATTTCTGTCAAGTCACAGGAAATTCTTGAGATGAAAAATTTCAGAATTCCCAAACCCTAATCTATCTATCAAACCATTATGAGTTTGACAATTCTAACTCCATAGAACCTCTATACAACCTCTAAATCACCATATAAATCAATAAAATTCAACAAAAAAAATGAGTTCTAGAAATTACCTCTTGAAGAAAACTTGCTTCAAATCTCTATCTAAGTCCAAATAATTCAATTAGGTGTTAGGAGAAGAATTATTTGTGAAGGAATTTATGCTAAATCAAGTGATTTTAGGAAGCTAGGAAGAAGAAATTTTCATGGAGAAAGCTTGGAATTTTTAGCCATGGGAGGAGAAAAATGAAGAAGATGATGGCTTCTTGTTATACTTATCTATTTATATTACAAATGGTCCAATAGGAAAATTAGGCAAAAGAAAAATAAAGAAAAATAAATAAAGAAAAACTATATAATTAAATACTTTTAAATTATAGAAATAATTATAGATATATATATATATATAATTATTTAACCACTTTTGTTGACTTTTTAGGCTAATTCTTGATTAATTAATAATTAATCAATTAATTAACTCTTAAGTAATTTCAATTTACTTGTTATAATTTTTAATACTCTAGTGTTTTCAACTATGTTCATATTGCCCATTTTATTCGATTTAATTCTTATTTAAATTCTATAATTCACTTTAATGTCTATTTTCCATTTTCCTTAATAAATTTTCAGTTATTGCTCTCTGGAGAATTAAAAAAAAATTCCTATCCGATTTAGGTTTCCTATTATAATCGTTCGGATTATTACATCTAATATAGGAAGGCCAAGCAAACAGCACTGAAACATGATGGAGCTTTTTCGAATCAAGCAGTAACTGAATCAGGAATCTATCAATCATTATATTTTAAATGAAACAAACAAAGAGGGAACACTCAAAAAATGAGCTGCTTTATGATTAGCCATCCTGTCTTGATAATAAATAAAAAAATGATGAAAAGCCACTAATAGTTGCTTGAAGAAGCATATGATATATGACAGATAAAAAGAAGCATACATAAGAGTTATGTGTCAACTATGAACTCTAATTTAATAACAAGGCTATAGACTCCATAGCGACATAATGCATTAAAGACTCGTGAGTTCTGTCGCTAGCTCTTACCGGTGAGAAATGCTCCCCACAACTAAGACTATTAGAGAAATGTTTCCAATCAAATATGGTACAAAGAAGCCCCAATCCTATAACTATGATTGAAATAAAAATGTCACAATTACTCAAGTTTCTTCTTTGTCTGTAATACACAAAGAAATAGAGGAAATAAAAAGAAAAGTGCTCAAGGCTTACGCCGGGAAGCTGGCCAGCAAGGACTTCCAAAAATCCTGTTGTTCCCACCACTGGAAAAGAAAAGCCATCTGTAATAATCAAAGATATTAACTATATGAAATGGTAGTTTTTGAGACCAATTTTTAAACCTATCTAGCTGGGGTAGTGTAGTAGCATAAAAATACTTGCATCATTTCTAACACTTGAAATTGCCAGGTTCTCTTGCATTTTTTATTCCAAGAATTGTTTGTTTGTGAAGAGATGTCTAGCACAAAAAAGTTTAGAAGATCAAAATAAATTATTTAAACATTTATATAAAATTAAAACCACTCAGTTTATAAAAGAAAAAGAAATAATCCATAATTCATATACACGTATGCATAGGATTGAAACTGTTGCGCTATCTCAGAACTTGATGCTTGTAATGGAGACATGCTAACCATACCACGAGAGACAAAGGGCTGATAACTCCATTTCTGAGCCTAACCATCTTCCTTTAGTTGATCAAGTGCCTCTTTAACAGCATAGCATTATTGTCTTTCTGCCCCACAAAAAAAAAAAAAAAAAAAATTGTTGATACTAGAATTTAGCAAAAAAGACAGAGCTAGAAATCTTGTGTAATGCATAGCTTTAACAGAATGTGGGCATGTTCATGTATTCACATCTTAGGTGTAATACCCTAGAAAACTTCCATAAGAATATAATAACATAACTAGTTATTGGATTGGGAGTACCGATATAATTAAGAAAATTTTTTGAACCTCAGTTAGATTTTATTTGCGTCACTGTCCCGGAAAATGTTGGTATTAATTACACTGCCTAGGAAAATAGTAGTCTAGTTGACTGATGAATTTCTGATTCAGACCAGGGATAAAGAATCATTTTTATATATTATAAAAAATTTATCTTGCATTTTAATTTTAAAATTATGATCTGATCATTTTATTTGAGCAAATATTTATTTTAAATTTTTAATAAGAAAGATGATTTATCAAATTAAATTTTAAATTATAATCCTACTGACATTTTATTTTAATAAAAAATTTTAAATTTTGGTCATTGAAAATATTTTTAATTATATATTTTACTAAAATATCTTAATGAATCATATATATATATTTAAAATTAAATAAATTATATGATTAAAATAACAAGTAAATAATCAAATAATCTCATGGATATTGTTAAAAAAAATAATATTTTTAAAATTATTACATTATTTTTAAAATATATTGAGAAATATAAATATTTTCATTTTTTGTTTGATTAATTAACTTTCTTGATAATAAAAAATATTTTATTTCATAATAAAAATAAAAATAAAAATAAATTATTTTATAACATGTAAAATTGAAAAATTTTATTATGATATTTTATTATATTAAAAATTATATATTTATTAAATATATTTTTTAGAATAATATTTTAAAAAAAATAGAAAATATAGACAATAATATTTGTACATATTGAATGATATAATAATAAAAAAAATATATAAGAAAATGAAAAGTAAATTTTCATTTTTTATACTATAGAAATAGTAAAGATACATTCATGAGTGGCCTTGCCATTGTGCCGAGTCTGCATGGCCACTATGCCGACTCGGCATGGGTGGCCTTGGCCTTGCCGAGTCGGGCCAACTCGGCAAGGCCAAGGCCACTCATGCCGAGTCGGCACAGTGGCCATCATGCCGACTCGGCAAGGCCAAGGGCCCAATGCCGAGTTGCACAATGGCATTTGTTGCCGACTCGGCAAGGTCAAGACCCAATGCCGAGTCGCAACAGACACTTTTAATGCCGAGTTGCAACAGACACTTTTAATGCCGACTCAGCATTCTAGACCTTATATACCGACACGCAAAGAAAATATTATAACTCAGCACCAAAATCATTTCGACTCGGCACATATTTATGTAAAATTTTTCAATATTTAATATTACAAAATAGTAAAAATACTGTAGCGAATTGTTACCGATTAAAGCGGTCCGATTCGGCTGAGAAACCGGCACTGTGGTTTAGCTTTATTTAATAGTAAATATATATACATATTTGACTCGGCACAAAAATTTTTGAGTCGGCACATATTTACAAATTATTAATATATATATATATTAGTAAGGTCAGAAAAAAATGATGAAAGAGGAAAAAATGATGGAGAAAATGATGGAGAAAGAAATATGGTGTAGTACCAAATAATAAGGCCAGAAAATGAAATAGAAAATAAATGAGAAAGATAAAAAGAAAACTTATTCACCCGGTAATCAATATTAAATTTACTATAGCCAATTTAAAAATAACTATTTCAAACTCAAGTAAAGTTTACCTAAATTTTTTTCAAGTAATTATAGCAGCACCTAATTAATATCCCAATTGCAAATTGTTGGGTTGGATTCTGACAGTTATTCACATCATAGAAAAACTCATGTGTTCCTGAAATGAGAAGCACCTAGTCATGTCAATCTCATTCTTATATTAACCATCTCCTAATCAAAGTATGATCTTTGTCTTGTCAAGTACCGCCCCTGATAATGAGTTGTAACTCATGATGATTGATGGGACGAGTTCACTTTATCACCCTTTTCCAACTAGCTTAATGTGGGAGGAATGGAAGCAGGCTTGAATTTCAAAATCCATTAGTAGTGCCTTTGTTAGGGGGGCTTGCAGCTTCTTTGCCAGGAGTCCGAGCTCGAGGATTCTCTTGATTTTGACCCATTATTTTCGAGCTTTCACAAAGCTGATTTGTCCCGAGTTGAATTACGCGCTGGAGACTCATTCTTGTATATTTTATATTAGCCAAAATCACTATCTAAGATGGTGGAAGAAACGCCATTAAATAAGGAAATATCATTTCACAATACATATTCAGTGTAGATAACATAATTCAATTTTTAAAATAGGATTTCATTTTTTTTACTTTAGCATATAAATAATTCAAATTTTTTTTATCTTTTTATATTTAAATTACTCCAATTTCTATTAATATGATATATATATATATATATATATATATATATATATATATATAATTGTTAATATAATCAATGAATTCTATTTAATTATTAAAACAAATTGAAAATGAATGTTTAAAATTTTGAAATCCTAATCCATTTATATTCCAATTTAAGGATGAATCAAATAAGCCCAATATTTAGGGATTGAGGAATACACAGCAGCCCCTCGTGTAACACATTTTAGCTATTTAAAAATTTTTAAAAAAATTTTAAAAAATTATATTTTGATAGTATTTGATGTAATGAATCTATTGATATATTTTTCATTCTAAAAAAAAATCATTTAGACTGCTAAAAATATATTGAAAATGCGTTAAATTTAGACTGTTAAATATAATATATAAAATTTTTAATACATTTTTAACAGTCCAAATGATTTTTGTTTAGTAAAAAAAATATATCAATAGATTCACTACATCAAACAGTATCAAAATATAATTTTTTAAAATTTTTTTAAAAATTTTTAAATAATTAAAATATGTCACATGAGGAGCAGCCCCCTCAACCCAATATTTAGCTTGAAATCACAATCTTCTGGACTTTAAATTGTCATCCATCTCTGCAATACACTAGCACAAATAACTCGGAGAAACAAGAGAATATAACTACAAGTTTTCGTGGGGACCAAAACTACAAACAACATTGGCAGAACAAATTCAGCTCATAAACCAATTTAAAAAGGCCTTGTTCTTCGTCAATATCAACCACCCCACCAATCTTAGTACCATCGTCAATAGACCAAAAACAGAATACTTACAATAAAATTATATATAATCAAATCTAGTTCACATCAGGTTCTCCCAATACCCAAAGATTAAAAAGGGAAAACCCCTATCCATCTACAAACGCATCAGAACAGGTAGCAATATAGTAAAATGACCATCCTATACAGTCTCCACCTCAATTATTTCCCGATATCCGATATTTATTATTTGCATTTTATTATCCTTCGTGTAAGAAATAACACTAAAAACTTCTTTATGTATATCCATATATTATATCTAATGATAGTGTATAAATTATAATTTTTTTAGTATTAAAAAAATAATAATAAGCGAGATACCCACACCCTGCCTCAGCCCTAACATTTCTTCCCCTGCCTTAGCCACAACATTCTTTTTCCCCACCTCTAATGATTAATGAGATGGTAGACCTGTTTGCAGGTGGAACTGCATGTCTCAATTTGTCAAGAAAAGTGAATGGGACAGATCCAACCTTGAGAAAATTCTAACATTTTCCAAAATCAAGCCCAGCCTATGAACAAGTCTAGGAGACGATAATTGAAAATCCCATATACCACCCTATTCCCATTCCCTTTTTTTTTTTTCCCTTCTCCCCTTGAACACACAAGCACGGGTGGGCAAAATGTCATCTTCAGCAACTCAGTCATTCTTCTCATCACATCTAAATTTGCTGTTTCTCATACATCAGATTAACAAAGCCAGAATATTAAAGCAACTTACAATGCCAAGCTAAAAATCTAGTCTCTTTCGCACTAAAATTTTTCATTTTCAAACAGGATCTCTTCCAATGAATACACTTTAGAGTCGAAATAACATCAACTTTCTTGTAAAGCCTTCATCAAGTACAATCGGCTGAAACTCTGCCTGGAAACACTGCAAAATTATAGGGGAAAAAGTGAAATTGAAGAACAATAGTCTTAAAAACAAACAAGGATGCCAATAAGCATTTGGTTCAATGGTACTGGAGTCATCTCTAGGACTGTTAGATCTCGAGTTCAATTCCTAGTCAGAGCAAATTATTAAAGAAAAAAAAAACAAGGGTAACAAAAGGATAGCAGGAATTTAATTCCTGATACATCATCCACAGCCAAAATTATATGCCCTATAAGGAATACGCAAAATACCTCTTCAATGAGCTAAAAAAGTTAGTTATCCAGCCGGTGGTATTATCTCATTCCAAATAAAGATACACAGATTTGAACTATTATATACCAATACACCAAGGACAATTATACAAACAAATACTTGCAGAAAATACAGAGAAAAAAAAAGCCCAGCACATTAAATTCATATTTCTGGGTTTCCATATTTCCAACATGATTTAAAAGAAAATTAAGAATCCTACCAACATAAATGTTACTTTTGGAACTATATGTACAAAGAGAAGGCAATGCATTTTATTGTTCAAAAACCCACATAGAGGTCGACTTCATCAGAAATTTAATTTTGCATTAAAATATGTTCAAGCCCATTAGCCTAAGAAGGGCATAACAAGAAACTAATAGGTATAGCATGTTGAAATCCCAGATGATAATACAATACCTAAAATATTCCAAAGCAGAATACAATATCTAAAATATTCCAAAGCAGTGAACAGGGAAAGAATTTGAAATAATCCATTGGTAGACAAAGTATATATATATTTAGCTTCCTTGCAAAAATAGATAGCATGAAAGAATACAATATCTCCATCCCTTTCAGATCCACAACATACCTGTTGATTTGGTTGCAAAAGTTTGAAATTTGATTGGTTATAAGGAAGCTATCCAACCGCGATGGCTCAAGGATTGGCTTAAAGATTGGGTTTGAAGGATCCTCCTCAGGCAAAAGATCCTCTCCTGCAGCTTTACGTGCCATGTTCTCTGACCTATACACATTATAGGATCCATTATATAGAACATAAAAATTGCAAGAATAATAACAAATAAAATTAGTATTAACAGGCGACACTGAGAAGAAAATCCTAATTAAGTAACAGGCAGCGATTCCATGCCTCCAAATTTTCAGAGTTGAACCAGTTCAAGCAAGAGTGTCTGATACTCTAAAATTCATAAACGTTACATGTTTTAACAGCTACAATGCCAACATACTCATGGTAAATGGCAATAGCAATGTCTTTGTTATTATGTGTTTCTTTACATCCTGATATCTGTTGAATTCAACAGAACCTTGAAGAACATTTGCCATGTCGTACAGCCTCTAATATAGAGTTAAATCAAGCAAAAAAAAAAAAAATTGGCAAAATTACCAAGAATGGGGCATTAATCAGGAATTAGCATTAGAAGTAATATAGTAGAGGCAAGCTTGTGTACATGCTAAAAATTAGCAACACATTATGCGTAATTTGAATATAACAAAAGGGCAACTACAATGACAATGTTAAAGAGGAAAATAGAACTGAATTTTAGTTGTCTCAATTAATTAACATAACAATCCTCTAATTTTGTGTATGATGTTTGCATACGACATTGTACTAGTAGATGAGACACAAAAGGGAATTAATAGGAAGTTAGAGTTATGAAATGAACACTTTAGAGTCCAAGAGTTTCAAGTTAAATAGAATTAAAACAGAAAACACGCATTGCAAGTTTAGAAAACACTAAAGTGGGAATATGAAGGAGTTAGCTTATAGATGGAATGGCATTATCCCAAAACACTCATTTTAAATATCTAGGTTCGATCTCCAAGGAGATTGAGAATGTGAAAAGGATGTTAGCCATACGATAAAAGCTCAATGATTGAAATGGAGGCTTGCCATAGGAGTTCTATGTGACCGTAAGATTCTCAATAAATTGAAAGGAAAATTCTAACGTCCGGCTATTCGACCGGTTATGTTATATAGTAGTGAGTGTTGGACAATAAAAGAATATTACAGCTACAATTATTGTAACTGTTTGGTGAGAAAGAAAATGCAAGAAAGAGAAAGAAAGATAGAAGGGGATAGAGAACAGAATTACATCTTTTACTATGATCAAAATAACATTTACAATTAGTTACAATGATGCTTATATAAATGCATCCCAACTTATTGTTTAAGCTACATATCCCAACAACTTGTAACAACCAAAATAACTTGCAAACAGCTCAAATAACTTCACCATCCTTCCTATTAGCTGGTTACACGTGGCCTACCCAATTTGTTGGCTAACATTCCCCTCCCCTACAAATTGCACTTGTCAACAAGGAAAGCGAGCTTCAATATCAAAAAGAATTTCCCAAGTGGCATCTTCAGGTGCAAGTGTGGACCATTAAATTAGAACCTGAGTGACAACAAGACGACTTCATTTCAGAGAAAATTCAAGTGGAATGTATTCATCATCAACTGAAGGCTGAACAAAAAATGAAAAGTAGTTGTTCTTTTTTTTTATTTGACATCTATGGCAAGCTGAGGTATATCTTCAAAGCAATTTCAAATGGAGCTTGTGATAGAGACTTGGAAAACAAGAAATTCTTGTCAAAATTGGGCAACATTACTGCAAGAATTCAACTCATCTTGCATTTAATCATCCTTAAATGCCCAATTAAGTTCTTGCATAGTAATTGTTGCATTTTACACTTGATCATTCTCAAAAACCCAATCGTAGTCTTACATGGTTTTTGCTTCATCTTACATCTAATCCTTCCTAAAAACAATTTCAATATTGAAAAAAAGCATGTCTCATCAATAGGGTGTAAAGAAAATCCATTGATTCCCTTCCCCATGTCAATATACAGCCTTTGAAATTCATCCTTTGAAAAAAAATTTCACCCGCAACCAAATAATCTCCAACGAATTCATTATGATGAATACCATTGCTAATACAGTTAATACCCATAGATTTCTCAACCAAAAACCATGAAAGCTCTTTACCATCACCATCATTTCTTATCATTTTGAATTTGTATCTCTTCTTGTTTACCAAAAAGAACTTCTTCTTTTGTTTCATCATAAGACCAACTATATTCATATCCAACATCTTTTTGTTGAATTTCCTCTCCCCAAAAACGTGGAAACTCAATTTTAGTTACCCAAGAAGGAATCTGATAATTGCTACAATTTTGGATCATCAATCAAACCATATTTTTCAAGGAGTCTTCCATATTATTCATTTCTGCAGATCTGGTATTCTCTATGATTACCATGGTATTAGGAAGGAGAGAAAAAAATTGGGGATTTTTAAGATTTTTTAAGGAATCAATTGAAACTAAGAAAAAGATGGAAAAGGAAATTGATAGGAATCGAGAAAGTAATGGAAAGTGGAAGAAAAAATTTAAAAGTTTAAAGGAATTAGAAAAGAGGCCGAGAATCGACTACTATGGTACCAGATGTTAGAGCAAGAATTACTGTTAACTGTTCGGTGAGAAGGAAAATGCAAGAAAGAGAAAGAAAGATAGAAGGGGACATAACAGAATTATATCTTTGACTATGATCAAAATCACATTTACAATTAGTTACAATGATGCTTATATAATGCATCCCAGCTTATTGTTTAAGCTACATATCCCAACAACTTGTAACAATCAAAACAACTTGCAAACAATTCAAACAACTTCACTATCCTTCCTATTAGCTAGTCACACGTGGCCTAGCCAATTTGTTGACTAACAAAGGGGCAACATTCATCGAAAATGAGTGTGGCTGATATGAGAATGCTATATCGGATGCTAAGATAGAAGTGTGGTCATACTAGAATGGATAAAATATGTAATGAAAGTATGAGAGATAAAGTGGGAGTCACATCGATTGAAAGATTAAGAAGATTTAAGCACGTGAAGTAAAGACCTATGGAAGCTCCGGTTAGGAAGGTTGAATACATTATGATAGAGGCAAGGAATAAAGGAAGATGTAGACCCAAACTAACATTGGAGAGAGAAATACAGTATGATTTGGATACATTACAATTATCATAAGACATTACCCAAACTCATTTTGAGTGGAAACAAAGAATCCATATAACTGACCCAATTAATTTTGGGATTAAGGTTAAGTTGAGTTGAGTTGAAACTCTCTCTTTTAATTTTTATCACATCCTCGTATATGCTAAAATCCATCCTCTAGTTACAATTTCAATAATAGTCCCAAGTGATCATAAACCAGTAATGCCCAAAAGATGATAAGGGAGAATGCTTATCTTTGACGGCAGAATACAAATGGTATGCAAAAAAGTAAAATTGTAGAAAAAAGACTGAAAACAATATCATAGGAGGGTATGTCACCATGCTGCCATGTAGGTCATGCAGACACATCTAACAATTACTTTTTAGATCTATAATTGTTATTTACCGTGATGAGGGAGAGGGAGGGGGAGGCGAAAAGGCACAAACATAATTTTTTAAAAAAATATTTCATCTAAAAGATGGTAAGTTTGTAACAAGTATTTTAGTTGAAGTTTGAAAATAAGGATGTATTATTTGATAAAAGCAACTAAAGAGGCATATTAGCAATAGCAAATTTGAAAGTCAAGACAATGTTTGGATTTCACTGTAAAATTTTAAAGTATGTTGCAAAATTTAAAGAATGAAAAAGGCATACAGAACAATACTAACCATAAAAAATGTAAAATGCAATATATTGAATGATCTAGCTCATGTATATAGTATGTTCACTTAAAATTCCACATGCAAAAAAGTTAATATAAACATACTTGATATAGTTTTGTTTAATTTCATTTAAGCATTTTATGCTTGATATTTAAAAATATCATTTTCTCATTATACTGCTCATATATTATCATAAAATTCAGTGAATTTGCACAATGTACAATTTCCAAGCTAGTACACTTTTCATTACCAATCCCAGCACTGTCATTCCTCCTGCTTTGTTCTCAAACCAAGAGTTATGCCAATTAAGTATTTTAAATTAAGAATGTCCCCAACAACCAAAAATGTTCTTGTTTAAGTGTACTCTACCTTCTCTTCTGAAGCCATGCTTGCTGCTGAGCTTGCTGACGTGAAAGGTTCCTATAGTAAAATTGGAACTGCAAAAGAAAGCATTTTCTAGAATATGATAAGAGGCCACTCAAACCTGGAACAGTAGGAAAGATAGAGACAAACCTTCTGCTGTTCCATTGACAATTCATCCAAGCATTCAACCAAAAATTCAACATTTCTCTCCATAAATGGATTGGTTGATAATTGCAAACGATCATAATCACACTAATACAAGAAACCAAATAGGAAGATTAAAGCAATGTAAAAAAGAAAGGTATAATTACTAATAAAGTTTCTCAAAAACATTCTCCCTTACCTGGGTAACAGGTGAATCAGCTTCTAGCTCAGTCATAAAAGCGCTGATAAGGGCAGAATTTGAAACTTTGATCTGTGATTACAACAAGGAACATATTTATCTAAAATGCAAATCATGCTATCATTTTTTGTACATTGAAATGTGTTATAGTTAACAAGGAAAAAATAGTGCTAAATTATTCTTCTCAAAAAGGAAAATAAGGACGACTGTAAAAGCTTACAGGAATCTCCTCAAAAATATCAACCCATGACAAGTTTCTCTCTCTCAACCTATTGGAGCAAAAGAGATGTAAAAATGGGATCACAGCATAAGTTCACTACAATAAAACTAAAATAGGAACAGGAAATATCCTTACTTCTCCCCGGTAAAATTATTATTGCGGTACAAATCCATAAAAGCATCAGAAAGCTTCAAGGCCTTGAGAGCTAAGACACCCTGATTGGATCTTGAAGGATCATATATTATACACACACATCGGCTAATATTTTCCTGCAATCACCAATATAATAGATAAATAAAAAATGATGGTGCATCCACTTTCTAAATTAAATAAATGAATATGGAAGCAAAGATTAAAAAAAAAATGCATACAAACTTATACTCGGAATGAAATTTTGGCTCTCTTAAAACCTAGAACCCAAACTAGGTGTGCAAATCCATCTTCGCCAAAGTGTTACTTAGGTCAAATGCTTGATAGAAGCTATCTTCAATCACAGTAGTTAAAAATGCTAAATTAAAATCTACTCTTAAACTACTAAGTCTACTTTGGGCATTATGAATAAACTGAATTCCATTGGAGGAGAGATAAGAAACTCGAAACAATTTATTGGAGGCTGGCAATGAGTTGACACCCACAACCTCTTGATAAGACAGCAACTTCACTAATAAAGTTAGTATTAAAGTGGAGGCCAATGTTTCATAGATAGTGGTAAGCTTGAGAGACCAAGATAACAACATTAACCAGGATTGTGACGCTGCTATATCTCATGAAAGTCCAAAAAGCAGTGGATATGGAAAAATGGGGAAAAATTCTTTTCCCCCATCAAGTTTCAGTGACAAAAAGTGTTATTGTACAATGATTATTTCCCAACAAGGAAGTCAAATAAGCAAAGGCCTTACATGATCGACAAGTTTATGATTAAAAAAACGTGCATATAGGCAGCTTTATAAATTTCATCTCCCCTGGCTTATTACAGTGATAATAAACTTTACAGTGTGATCACCAGTGTGATCCAAATGGGTTTTGGGACAGCTGCAAACTAACCACACCTGACACCACTAATGTGAAAAGTTCAAAAGGGTTACAAAAAAAACTTCTCAAAAAACTTAGAAACTAATGTAGTGCTCTTATGCACTACAAATTAAACCTACTCTAAAATTCCACTAAATTATAGGTAACTAAGCTTAACTTGATGGAGAAAAAATATTTTGCATTCCTTCTCTGTTTCTCATATACCTTCTTAACTTCCCAATCAAAAATATTAACCAGAAAGAAATTGTGTTAAGGATGCAGAAACCACTCTAAAATTATAAGCATGCCATGTTGTGGAGGAAAAAGTGATCAAAACCCAATACCTGGTAATTCATAAAGGTCTCAATCAATTCCACAGTTTGGAAAGAACCTAATAATGTTGACTGATACCTGAAATAAGAAAGAATGAAATAAGAAAGAATAATGGATTACAGATTGAACCAGTATGTTCCTTTCATTTTGTACGCATATAATAGATAGAATATCTTGCAAGAATACAAGTACACATATCAGCAAAAATGCACAAATTTAGCCTCCAGGAAAATCAGTCCACTATGCAGAAATGCATAACATTAAACAAAAACGTTGAGTGAAAAGGGTAAAAGGTTTATATAATGATTACACATAACATAAATATGTATAACGGACAAAACACTAAGAAAGGGAAAATGGAAAGAGATACAATATAGTATGAAAGTGAGACTTGATATGTAAGATTTAGGATTGGAGGAAAAAAAAACATTAATATCATAATTATGGATAGCAAAAGAATATTACCCCAAAATACAAAAATAATAATGAACACTTGCTTTAGTTGATAAAGATAGACAGACAAGCCAAAGTTAGACAAATCACTAAAATAATCAAATTGGATGAAAGCGATACAACTTCAATGAACTGATAACTCCACTGTTTAAAAAAGAAAATTTACCAGACTATCCCAAAACATACTTTTAAAACAAAAAATAGAGACCCCAAACAACGTGTTAATTGCATTGAAAAATAAACTATGAAAAGCAAATTCTTATTCGAAAAATTGTTCTCAATATTCCATTCTGCCTTCGTTTGGTTAAGCAAGTCACCCCCAAGTTGAAACTCCAACACAACCATAAAACCAAAATATTACCATTCCTTCACGATACCCCTATAAACTTAGAGGGGAAAAAAATAAGGAAAAAAATAGGGAAAAAAACATATAGGTTCAACCAAACTTTGTTATTCATTAAAACAAAAAGTTCCTGTACCCTTCAACCTAAACAACAAGTGTATTAACAAAAACATGCAATTACAAATTTATTTTGCTGTCAAATGTTGAAGTTGAAAACCAACCAGGAAACAAACATGTCTAAAAATCTGCATGAATGGGCTCAAAGAAACTTTTATATGAGAGGATGAATTGTTCTTCAGGTTCTATAAAACTGATCTAGATGAGTCACTCCAATGTATTCAAAGAGGTAATAAAAGGTTTTTCAGCAAATCAAACTCACCATCCAACAGTGTTATTGTCAACATTAACCTCCCTCAAGCATCTCATCATTTCAAGCTGATAATTGGCACCATCAGCTTCAATCTCTTCATCCTCTTCCCGAATCTGCATATATAATTATAGGAAAATTTGAGATAAATATATATACAATTGCAATTATTAGTCAAAAGAGTTAGGAGATATGATCATAATACCGGGAAAGGGAAACAATTGGTGACTTCAAGAACGCTACCAACATCCAACCCAAGAAGTTGGCCAGTGACCAAAGCCGGAGAAAACTCCTTGCAGTGTTTGATTATTTTCAAAATAACCTGTTGCATTTTAAAAATTAGAAAAAAGATCTTTTAAGGTTTGTCATTAAATGTTTGATAGTAATTTTAGTACCAGTCCCTCGATCTGAACAACTCGTAGAGGCGGAGTTGTAACCTCTTCTGTTGCGGCCACCTGAAGAAACGACCTTGACATTGCTGCAAAAACTGTAAAATGAAAGAGAGAAGCGAATTGGAAGTGAAAGTGAGAAGGAGAACTAAAATGAAAAAGAAAATAGGAATGGCGAAAAGTGCCGAGTCAGAGACTTTAGGGTTTCATTTGTTTGGCTATTAAAAATTAAAATTAAAGATTAAGGAAACAAAAAAACAATTAATTGTATTTGGCTTAATTTTAAAATTTAATGACACTACCCTAATTTCATTTGCTTTTATATTTTATTATTATTTTAATTTATAAAAATATATTTTATATTTTTATATTTTAAAAAAAAAAAATATGATACAAAAAATTATATATACACATTTACAATTTTTCATAAACAAATATTATAATAAAATATTTACTTTTATATATTATAAAATAAATTTTATTTCACATTTTATATTTTGTTTAACTTTTTTCCATAAATTTTTTTTTTTATGATCAAGAAAATTAATTAACTAAATAAAAAATAAAATATTAATACCTCTCAATATAATTTAAAAATAATGTAATAATTTCAAAAATATATTTTTTTTATAACAACATGCTTTTTAATTCTTTACTTGTTATTTTAATTTTATAATTTATTTATTTATAAAGGAAAAACATATGATTTATTAGGATATTTTTGTAAAATATATATTTTCAATGAGCATATTTTAAAAAATTTTCTTAAAATAAAATGTTTATAAAAATTTATTTTATAAATTATCTTTCTTATTAATAGTGAAAAATATATATATTTGCTCAGAAAAATATAAAAAATTGAAAATTGAAAATTATAAAATAAAAGAAATTTATTTTATAATAGTAAAAATAAAAAAAATTATTATTATTTTTAAATAAAAATATTTATTTATTAAATATATTTTTTATTATCATATTTTTTAAAAATATAAATATAAATATCAAATTTATGAAATAAGAAAATAAAAGTAAATGAAACTTTTTTTTAAGTACATAAACCTTCTTTTTCTTATCAAAATTAAAAAATAAAAAACTTTGTTTAGTTTTTTTTTTTATATATATATGTGTGATTTAAAAATAATAATAATGAAATATAAAAGGAGATAAAAATTAAATTATTCTTTTTTTATGAAAGTTATTAGCTAAATAATATAATAAAGGTATTATAATTAAATTCAATAATAAAAATAATTTATGAGAGTGTCAAAAACTAAAAAGAGAATTAATATCCCCAATCTAAAAATTCATAGAATTTAACATCTAAATAAGATTTCGTTTGTTTGATATAAAAGATTTTTGATCTATATTTTTTTTAAATTTGGAGAGCTTAAAATTAATTAAGATAAAATATTTTTCACATAAATAAAAATTAAGCTATTTTTAAGGAAAATTCGTTGATCCTCGACAATCATCAAATTTATTATTTTTATATATTTTCATATTTATAAATAATTTTTTAAAAATATAAAATTCTTATAAGTTTAAATATGTTTATAGTCTTAAAAATTTAAATTTTAATATTCTTTAACTATTTTTTAATATTATAAACAAACAATAGAAAATTAGTTTTTTGAAAAATATTTTTACCTTCAAAACAAAATAATTTTTTGAGAAACAAATGAACCTGGGTGTTCAATTCAAATTTTTGTGTTTTTTTTTCTTTCACTTGAATTTACATATGTAAATATATTTTTATACTTATCTTTGCTTTTATATATATAGATGTTATATATTATTATTTTATATTCACATTTCTTTTTAAGAATTATTATGAATTAACATAGACAAAAATAATAAACATATTTATTATTTTTTTAGTTAATTGTTATTGTTTAACAACTGTGATTGTTTATTACTAGTTAATTGATTATTGTTCCCTTCTTCTATAAATAATAGTTTACATTTTTGTTTGGGATGTTTAAAAAAAATAAGTATTTTTTGAATCAAATTTATTATTACATTTCAAATATGTCCTTTAATATATTGACAATTTATTAGCTATTACTACACATATTAAAGGTAAATTGGTAAAAGATACATAAATTTTTAATCTTTGTGACTGAACTATGAACTATATTATTTATGAATTGAGGAAGTATTTAACTTTTTGTTTTATATAATTTTAAAATTCATCAATCAAATATGGGTAATGCAATTTGAAATTCAGTTAACAATATCATATTCAAGGGTTAGTTTCACACATGGTACTCCAACTTGTGATTCGCGCACATAATAGTACTCAGACTTTATTTCGTTACTTAAAAATCATCCAACTATATACAACGGTCACTTAAAAGTACTTCTATCAATTTTCCGTCTATTTCCTTAACGGAACGCACACGTGGCATTTTTTAACTTAAAACAATACTCGTCGGATGCCAACTCACCCCAAAATATTTTCTCAACGCATATGCATTTCAAAAAAATCATCTTCTTCTCTCTGAACCCACTGTATCTCATCTTCTTTCTATTTTTGACTCTTTATATATTTCAAATAAAACAGAAAATCATTTGTTTCTTTTTCATACCTGGTAAAATCGTTTGTTTCTTATCAAATCTAAGTATTATGACTTCCTCAGGCGATGATTATGGCGTTGCTGAGTTTGTGGCTACATATGGAACACCGATTTGCGAATGTGGAGAAGAAGCA
>CANXYC012670818.1:0-47513 GCA_948193065.1 Aleurites moluccanus
TTATTAATTAATATAATTTTATATAAGTAATAATTAAATAAATATAATAATTAACTAAGTATAATAACGGGTTCTCACGGGATAGGGAATACACTTTTCGTCCCCGCCTCTTTTCCTCTAACGGATAAAAAATATTTCTCATCTTCGCTCCAGTGGAGAGACAAATAGAAAAATTCTTATCCCGTTCAGAATAAATCCCCGCGAAAAATAGAGATTCTCTATCTCATTATCATCCCTATTATAAATTAATCCAGTTTGATTGTCCAATCACAATATATTTAATCTAATCTTTTTTTTCATAATACTGGATATTAAACTCCTGACCTTAAAAAAGCGGAAATTTAATATCCAAACATTTGACTTAAATTTTTATTAATACTAATTTTTTCATAATATCATATTATATATATGTAAATAAAAAATTAATAATATCAATTAACTCGTAAAATATATATTACTAATTTAATTATTTTCAAATATTAACCAATAACTCTCTATACTTATCAATTTATAGAGTTTGAAAATATAATAATTATTAATTAATATAATATATTTTTTTAAAGAAGTTAAGTTTATTTAACGTAAATAATTTTCAGATATAACTTGATAAAGCAGTTGATGTGCAGATCCGATGTATCTATCTTCTATCCAAATCCAGCCAAGTTTTCAACATATCGAGGTGCTGTGTATACAGTAGTTTATTATATGTCACATTTTAAAAATTTAAAAATTTTTATTCAAATTTTAAAAAATTATAATTTAATAATATTTAATATACTAAATTCATAATATATTTTTTATATTAAATAAAAATTAAATAAATAATAAAAAAATATATTATAAATTTTATATATTAAATTTAACGATTTAAATTTAATATATATATATATATATATATATTTTATTATTTATTTAATTTACATAAAAAAAATATATCATTAAATTTATTATATTAAATATTATTAAATTATAATTTTAAAAAATTTATATAAAATCTATTAAATTGTTTAAAATGTGACACATCAGAAATTAATCACTAATACACAGCCCTGAATCGGTTTTCTACATGGACAATCTGTACAGTGGGTCCCAACTAAAAATTCCCATACAATCATCTTAAATAAAACCGCCATGTGTCCCGTCATTCTTTCGTTGACCAATCATTGACCGAGTTCTATGAACACAAATAAATAAATCGGACGGTCCACAATCATCTCTCTTCCTCTCTGATGAAAAATCCCCAACGCCAAAAACTGCATCTTCACTGCCAGGAGGGGCGCCAAAAACCCCATTATCCAAAAAAAAAAAAAAAATCACCAGAAAGCCAAAATAAAAAAATAAAAAAAATTACAGATTAACAAACACATCCCCATCTATCTCTCTCTTTCTCTATCTATAATTTTTATCTATTGACTGCTCTGTGGCGGTTTTGATTAAATTTTTGAATCGAAACCATGGATCATCAAAATGCAGTGAAAGAAGCCCTAAATGCTCTGTATCATCACCCGCAAGATGAGGTTCGTTTGAAAGCTGATGAATATCTACAAGACGTTCAACGCTCTATAGATGCGTGGCAGGTACTATTTCTCGCTTCATTGATCGATTTGATTAATTTAATAGTTTTAGAGTTCATAGATTTGGATTTGTGCTTAGAACTTAAAAGAGTTTTTTTTAGCTCTGCTCAATGTAATGATTGCTTAAGTTTAATTGTGGAGAATTTTGAAAGCGTTAGTATCGAATTTCATTGAAATTTTAATATATGTATGTTTATTGAGTTCTATATGTGCGTGATTGTGCTTATTTTGAAATTTAGCATTATCGAGTTACCATTGCATATTCTAGTAGTCTGTTACTAATTTTCCGGCGAGATCAAAATTGTTGTTTTGTGGTGGCAAGGCACACAGAAATAAACAAACATAAAATTAAAATCTCCTTAACTAGCTGGAACTACAATATACAGGCATTTGCCATTTGAGCTGAAAATATTAGGAATATACTCCAAATACAGGAAGGAGATGACAGGTGATGGCCTATCCCATGATACATGACTTGAAAATTAATATTAGGTTTTGGCCCTAAGTAATGATTTGTGTTGGTGGCAAATTGGCAATGTCATGTTTTATTTTTCATCTTTGAAAATTTCCCTGTAGTTCATACCTGATCATTGATCTATAGTAATTTTTATTAGAATATCTGGAAGCTATTATATGTTGCAGTATTCTAAATTTCTAATTAGAAATTAACTGTATTATCATTCACTTCATTTTTTGTCCCACTGCTCCATGGCCATGACAAAAAAAGAGGGAAAAGTCCATTATTGTTGATTTGTTTCATTATGAATTTATTAATGTGATTTGCTTTATTTAGGTTGCTGATAATTTACTTCATGATCCCACTAGCAATCTGGAAACCTTAATCTTTTGTTCTCAAACCCTTAGAAGCAAGGTAACTTTTGTCCCATTTAATTGATGTATTTTATTTATACAATTGTTATCCTCCTTTTTCGTGATTAGTTCTTTAACATGATATAGTTTCTCTCTATTTTTGTCTCCTTTTATATTCAAATGATTGAAGCTTTAGTTTATTTTGATTCTTAGGTACAAAGAGATTTTGAAGAACTGCCTTCTGAAGCCTTTAGACCATTACGGAGTTCCTTAACTGTAAGTGGCATTCATGCATATTTCTAATAATTGAAGAAGCTTAGATTCGTTTTCTGATACATCATATAACTGGCACCACCTTGTGCACATAAAAATCCCTTCCATATAATTGATGGGCTATTTGGACTAAATGTGATAGTTTTTTCAAATTACTGCTGGTTGTTACCCCCTGTAGGAAAATTGATAGTGTTTCATTTACCTCTTTAAATGCCATGTATCCATTAATCTGTTCTAAATTGTACATAAGTTTATGATGATTCAATTTGATTAAAAGATATTATGCATTTTGGCATATTTAGTATTTTTTTGTCAGAATGTTTTGCTTTTGCATCCTTGAAAAGAAAGAACATTTATTAGAGATGCTGATCTTTTGATATTGATTGTCCTGGCACTTTTGAATTTGATGATTCTTTACTTGTGGTTCTTTACCGTGAGGGGAATTGCTAGCCAGTCAATTTTTTTTTTGGGAGGAGTTATTTGGTGCCTCTTTTATATTTACTGCATACTTTAGTTGTGCTTGGTACTTGTTTATACTTGCCAAGACGAGAGGAGGATGTTGACACTGTATCAAAATAGCCAAATTAGCAAATGGACTTGATTCATTTTTGTGATTGTTATCTGTTACGTGTTTGAAAGCTGCAGTTTTCTAGGGGAAAGCAAGTGATTGTGATTCCTGAGGATCAGCTTAGGAAGGCTGGTCTCAATTTACATGCTGGAAAATGTCTTTTTATTTATTTTTATTTTTATTTTGCTGAGTTTTTTTATTGGAAATATGTATCTTTTTGTTGTGGTTTGCTGATTGCCTGGTGCTATAAAAGAATGTACATAGAAAGAGATTTAGACTGCAATAATTATTTTCCTATATTTAATTCATGATTTTTTTTCCTGCCTCTTTTAATTAGCAATGATACTTATATAGGTTCATTAGGAATAGTTCTAGTTGTTTTGTGCATGATGCGCTTACACATGGACACAACGCTCAACTGTTCGCTCATTTAAGCTTTGGAATCTGATTGCAGACCTTACTGAAAAAATTTCATAGGGGCCCCCCTAAAGTCAGGACTCAGGTATGTTAAGAAAGTTCCTATACAAGTGCACAATTGTAGTGTAACTTCTTGATTCTAAGATGATATAATTTTGCTTGCATTGTTTGTAGATTAGCATTGCTGTTGCTGCCTTGGCTGTACAAGTTCCTGCAGAGGATTGGGGAGATGGTGGTATAGTAAATTGGCTCAGGGATGAGACGAATTCTCATCCAGAATATATACCAGGATTCTTGGAACTACTCACAGTTTTGCCAGAGGTATATAAGTTACAAGTGTGTATTTTCTAATGTATTTTGTTTTTCAGTCGTGATTTAGGTTCATGAATTGTTGAATAGAATTGTGGAAATGTTGTTCATTGTCTAAACTAAATCATACTATAGGGGTGCAAAAAGAATTGTTTTGCTAAATTTCTAATAAAAAAGAAAGGGGGTGTTAAGTGTAGTGTAGTGTAGTTAGCTTGAATTATGAAAAATAGCATTTTTTTAGTCATTTTTTTTTGTTTATGCATTGATTTACCAAGGAAACTGGTAGAAAGAATTTTTATTACCTCTAAAAAGGTTTAAATAAGGGGTCTAGAATAAAATACAGACTTATCAATTTTTATCAGTGACTTGTATATCGGGTAGGATTATAAATTTTGCCTCGTGTTAGAGACAGAACCATCTGGTTGGTTAATTAGATGCTTGGAGATTTGCACTCTTTGAGAGAATAGTGTTTTTTTTTTTTTTGCCTTATATCACAGCTGTTGTCTTTGCTGTCTGTTGGGCAAGGCAAGGCCGGTGCTGTAAAATGGAAGAAAAATATGAATGACAAATGTGGAGGCCAAAACTAAAATATAAAGAAGCCACCGTGCATTGAAATATAAACAATATCATTGTGTTTGTTGTTTTCAAAAAGATCGGCAAGGTAAGATGTTCATTCATCTTAAAGAAAAAGATGTCCAATCATTAGCTTATTATGCGACATCATTAAATTCTTTGCAAATTGTCTCCAGTTTATAGGATTTTTTTTTGTAAATTTTTAAACATTTTGGCCCCATGTCATATAGAATAGTTTATGCCTGTGATTGAGCATGGCATTGTATCTTTTTGGCACATATTGAAATGTGAAAGCAGTGCACATCTGAGTGAGAAATTGTAGTGACCTACCTTTTTGATAGAATTAACATTAAGGGGCACTAAATACTTGGGCATAGTGAACAATAAAAGGAAGTAATTTATGAGATAGAGAACTTACACAATCTATGTAATGGCAGGTGAATTAGTAGAATTTCAAGGGGGTACAATAGGCATTGCTCTGAATTTGGAATCAAATAATGTCAGTGTTGTATTAATGGGTGTTTCCACAGTAATCAGCAAAAGCTTCCCCATGATGCTTAATATTAAGAGCTATAAGCTGACTAAATATCAAATAAAAAAGAGGTGTTTCCTGGCTCTCCAAGGCCCTCCCATAACATTTCCACATTAACTGAATAAATATTGCATTGGACTAAAGCAAGGTTTTTTCTCATGTACATGCATGTATTTTCTCTAAGCCCACACTTATCTGGTAAGAAAATGGGTTTTGGTAGGAAGTTTATTTGCATCACCTCAGGTTCTGTATGTTATTTTTTTTTTTCATATCAGGAAGTATTTAACTATAAGATTGCTGCTCGTCCTGAAAGACGCCGCCAATTTGAAAAGGAGCTGACTTCTCAAATAGAGGTTGCTCTTAATATTTTGACAGCTTGCTTGAAAATTAATGAACTTAAGGAGCAGGTTTGCACTTTTCTTATGCTATAGTGCTGTACTTCTAGCAAGCAGCTATGTATCAATATTATCATGCAAATTTTCATTTCTTCGATGCTCTTTCAAGTGGGCATGTTTGCAAAAACTTGTGTGATTTATTGTGTGTAGATGTGAAAGCAAGTTGTTAAGTTAATGTTTTTGGTATAATGATGCACTTCTTGTACAGATATAGCTTTAGTTGAACTGCTTTTCAATTCTTTCATTTTTTTTGGGTCGTGTCAATAGAAAAATTGAAGCTGGTGAAATACTTTCACATAATTTTTGGCTGAAACTCGATAATAATATTGGAAAATGGAACTTTTTTCTTTTTCCTAGTAATGCCTTTAGTTGCTCAGAATTTAAAAGGAGAAGTCTGGATTCCTAATATCAAACTGCACTAGTGCTTAAAATATGCTCCATTGAGAATTATCCTATTGATTTTTTCCCTAAGATTGACATATACTATGATTCAATCTATATGGTGGATTCTGCATGATTGATTGTAGGAAACTAGGAATTTATATAGTTAATAAGATCTGATGGGAACTTTATGGCAAACTTTTTCACATCTGATTTCCATTATTTGTTGCCTATCCTTATCATTGATCTATCTCAGAGTTATCCCTTTTCTCTTATCACAAGAAAATTTTGACAGTGTCTTGAAAATACAATTGACAATGGGAAGAAAACTCCCTTTCTTTGTGCATGTTTTCACATTCTCTGATTATTTTTAAGTTGAGGTTATGGACATTTAACATGCATGCTTGGGTTAAATGTGGCATTTATCATTGAAGTTCCTTCTCTCAGGTTCTTGAGGCATTTGCTTCTTGGCTTCGACTGAGGCACGGGTACTAGTTTCATTCTCTTTATATCATTGTCCAGGGATATGTATGGCAAAAAAAAAAAAGAAAATATTTGCATTTATTTTGGAGCATTTGGATATATGATGAAATTTGATTGGTGGTATCTGATTAAATAAAAACAGGTGCCTGGTTGAAGAGAATATTATTAGACAATTCTTTCAAGATTTGGATGTAGCAGTTAATCATGGAACTTTAATAGTTTATATTATCTACCTCATAAAGTTTCATTACTTGTCATTAAGAAAAAAAGGAGAGTATTTTTTGTTTCTTGCCTTTTAGGATGGAATTCTTTTAGCTGTTGAGCATGGAAGTAACTATAGTATGAATGTCTTACATGTGTTTGCCATGGTTTACACTCGAGTCAAGATCTAGCACCCTTCATTTTATTATAATTTGTTTAAAAAAAGTGTTTTATTTGGTTATCTTTATGTTGGTTTCTGGATTATGAAAATATCTGGCGTAGTTGAAACTCCAAACATAATGCAGTTGATTATAGAGTTCGAGTTTTGAGCAAGTCCATGAACAGATCTAGTGGCAGCTGATTGGGCAATGCCAATTGCTCAGTAAAGTTTGTAGTTGCCAAATATCATAGTCCTGTATTCACCTTTTACCATGATATCATGAGCACGGCTTGATTAATATTTTCTGATGTTTCTAGAGATGAAGTAAAGTATACACTAGAAATTCTGTGATATTCATGTCAATTTCTGTTGGTTTCAGGATCCCTGGATCTGTGCTTGCTTCTCACCCATTAGTGCTTACAGCTCTCTCAAGCTTGAATTCTGTGTTACTTTCAGAGGCAGTTGTAAATGGTATTACAGTTGAAATAAACTAAGTTGTTTGAAAGCTTGTTTTGTACTTTCTAAATATTATCTTGATTAGTTACTATTTTGCTTCTTTTCTAAAGTTTTTCAAAATTTTGTGAATGAGAGTAATGTTAGCTTGCTCTCGAGTCACAAGAACATCTTGCATGTTCACCTCAGTTTGTTTCCCCCCACTCCCATAATGATAGTCTGCACAAGGACACCAAGGGGAAAACTTTGTTCAAACAAAAGGGATTCTAAGGATGATTCCTGTACAAGAAAATGTTAAGTCAAATATATGAATAGCTTTCAAGATAATGACTTGATTAAGTCTATCATCTCCTATTTTAGACTTGATTAAGTCTATCATCTCCTATTTTATAAATAGAGTAATGACTAGAACTAGCAGACAAAAGTGTAAAATCAAAAGCCAATTGTCTTTATGGAGATACAAGATTTAGAGATGTATTCTGAACAATCACAGAGTGTAGCATTGAGACCCCAAAGGAGACTCAAGGTTGAATTGGTGTGAATGGGTGACTATAATTAATCTGCATTCTGTTTCCTAGCAAGCCACCCCAAATTCTCTGTAACCTGAGGAATGACATTTGCAATCTTGAAGTAATTAGAGCTTGTTAAATTGAAACATCATTGTTAAAGCAAAAGGCTGAAATATTGTGAATCTATGGTTAACCTGGGGAGAAATCACAAACAGATATAAATTACCAAGTATAGTGAAATCCAAGCATCACACAGAATATCATGTGCAACAAGATTGTCTTCAGGTGTTAAAAGTAGTTTGAGGCCTATTGAACTACTACAGTGAAAACTTTGCCAAGTGTTTTCTGTATAAGAAAATAATAAGATGATTGTTTGCCAGAGATATCGTGGATGGTGAATGTAATTAATTGCATTTTGCTGAAGTATATCGTGAAGCTTATGGTTGGCAGTTGTGGAGGGATTCAAATGGAAAGGATAATTTGTATACCATGGGATACTCGACTCAACCCAGTTCAACTCAGACTTAATCCCTTTCAACCGTGGGATAGGAAAAGAAAAATTACACGATTTTTATATTCGGATCTTCAAAAATGTTGAGTAAAGTTCTTTAATAATTATTCGGCTATTATAGCCTATTTGAAACTAAAATGTAAAACTAATGATGAGCGTTTCTTTTTCTTGTCTGTGCTTTTTCTTAACAAACTGATGAGAGATATTGCTGTGAAGAATGTATGATAAAGATTGATACAATTGAAACAAACAATAAACTCATCGATTATTGATGTGATTTTTGCATATTGGAAATATTTTTTATAATTTGTTGTTTGTTAAAATAGGATTTGGTTTTTCTTATTTTTTGTTCTTTTGAAGGTGAATTGTAAGTGATATTTGGTAATATATAGCATTTTATTGAAGATAGATTAGTCATAGAGAAGTTATAATTATATTCAACATAAAAAAGTGATGATGCTTATTTACTTATTTATGAAGGAAAAGAAAAATGGGTTTTGGAGGGATAACTGATTTCATTCTATCCTTTCCTTTCCAACCACCATAAATGAGTGATAAACTCCTATCCGGTCCTTTTTTTTTTATGCCTTTTCAGCAAAGGAATTGCCTTATTATCGCCTTTTCTTCTAAATCAGGTAAACACAATTACTTTGACATTCTTCCTTACCATAGCTTTTATGCTGTTTGGGAATTGCATCCGTACGAGTCAAGGCTTCCCAACCCACCATTCTCCACCTTAAAAAACAGGATATTGTTATTTAGAATTCTTTCTTTTTTAATTATTTTTTTATTGGTCATTCAGAAAAGGTGCTGTTATTATTTGTCTTCTTGAGCTATAAAGCACCTACACACAATACTCCGAAATGTTAATTCTAAAAAAATTTAGATTTCGACATGTTGAGATACGTTTGAATATTAAATAATATTTTTAATATATACATTATATATTATCATTCATATTCATCAATTAAACAAAAAAATAAAAAATAAAACAAACTATATCCATCAATTCAACAAGAATTTCCATCAATTCAACAAGTATTTCCTTATGCTTATTATCCATTTAGTCCCTCTTTATTATTTGTAGATTAATTGTTGATAAATTGAGTTTTTATTTACAAATATTGCCATTTGACCATACAAGTGTCAGATTAGTCAAAGTGGCGAAAATCATTGACCGCGTGTCAGACACATGTCGGAGCGTGTCGGTGTCTGACATGTGTCTGACACCGACTCTCCACCCAGGAGAGAGTGTCCGTGCTTTATAGAATTTGTTATGCTTCTTTTCTTCATTTTCATCTTGTTGTGAACGATACTGTAGCACAGTGTTAATGGCTGACATTGGTGCTTCAATTTCTGGGCTCAGCTCTCCTAAGTGATGGAAAATTTCCTTGATCTTTGCAGTTGTTTCAGAATTGATACATTATACAACATCAGGAAACTCTGGTGGTATTCCTGTGCAGATGCCTTTAATTCAAGTACTTGTCCCTCAAGTTATGAGTCTGAAGGAACAACTTCGGGATGCTTCAAAGGTACAGAATTTGTTTTTAAATGCTTTGCTTTTTTGGGCCAGTGATTATAGTGACATAAAAATGTTGAAGTATCTTTTATTACAATGTTTTAAAGCATCTTCCAATACAATGTTCTTCTGTTAAAGTCGAGATGTGGTCTATTTGAATTCATTAGCTTTCACATATGTAACAAAAATATGTAAAAATAATATATTCATGATTTAAAGTGTTTTAATTGTGCCCCTCTTTTTAAGTTTTTCACCTGTTTGTATACTTTATGTTATTACTATATTAATATGGTTCTTTTTAAGAGTATGCTTCAAGTGTTTAATTAGTTGGACTTCCAATTGTATTTGTGTACAATATACATTTTTGGGCATACACTGTTGCAATTGAAAATTGCTATTTACCTTTGGTTTTTCTTTTAGGATGAAGAGGATGTGAAGGCCATTGCTCGATTATTTGCTGACATGGGAGATTCATATGTTGAGCTGATTGCAACTGGTATATGTTTTTACTATTTATTGAAGCCTATTCTTTAGAGTTTATTGCTTTGACCCCAACCTTCTTAAGTGCCTTCAAAGTGCTTCTGATTTCTCAAACAATAATCCCATTTTCCAACTGTGATCTGTCTCCACTTTTAATATTGTTATTGGTTTTTTTCTTCCCTTTAGGTTCTGATGAAGCAGTGATGATAGTGAATGCATTACTGGAAGTTGCTTCACATCCAGAATATGACATTGCTTCCATGACATTTAATTTTTGGCACAGTCTTCAAGTTATCTTGACTAAGAGGTGAATCCATCTGGAGCTTTGCTGGGTTTGCTCGTCATTTTCTAAAGAAAGTTTGAACATGATGATTATAATCTACCAGGGATTCATACAAGTCATTTGGTGATGAAGTGTCCTTTGAAGCTGAGAGAAGTAGGAGGCTGCTAGTTTTTCGGTCAGCCTATGAGTCACTTGTATCCCTGGTGAGTTTTTCTTTTTGGAAGCAAAATTTCAAATTTGCCCTAAAACAAATAGAATGGAGTAAAGGAATCCATGTGCCAATGCATTTGGATGGAGACTTAAGTTTTGCGAGCAGAACTCATATTTGCAATATCAACAATGAAACAGCTTTGGATGGTTGTGCATGTTTCTTTGCCTGTTTAACTGCTAGCCCAGAAATTGATAACAGTTGCCCAGCTTGGATGACACTAAGGATCCATTTAGATGGGAGATTTGAAATCTAAGATTTATTCAAGTAGAAATTATCTAATAATTTAAAATTAAACTTGTAGATATAAAAAAAATGAATCTTAGAGGGTATTGTTGAAATTGCACCTTTCTTATAGTTAAACTTTCATACTCAAACAAGATAAAATCTCCCATTCATGAATTCAGTCTTCACTCAATGGATCTACCTAGGAAAAGAAAATTTATACGTTACAAACACTGATGACTAACATATTAAGTTCATATTCCTTCTCTCTAACTGCCAACATATCCAAATGCAGCCTAATATTGTTTTTGTTGACCTTTTCTCAATCTCACTATTCATTTGTTTTGTGGGATTGAGAATGCAAAATAATGTCCTTGCCCTAATGTTTAATGCGATAACATGTCTGTTATGAAGCGGCATATTTTTGTGATGGGAGATCAGAGTAGGCTTAAATGGGAGTTTCTTAAATATGATTTTGTTCTCATATCATTCATACAGCAGTTATCCTGGACGTGACTGCAATGAGCGGAAATCATATGCACTGGTCTAATTCACGTGCAAGTGAGTGCAAGGGGCATGCTTTAAGGAGGGTCAATGGTATTGGTTAGCCTATTAGCGCTATGCCATGAAAATACTTCTGAAATTAGGGCTTTTTATGCATTACGTGGAGAGAGTGAGAGAGTGAAATGAGCGCTCTTGAGAATGTGGAATACCTTTGACAAAGATTAGATGTGGCTGCATGCTTTCTCTTTTTACTTTAGAACTGTATCCTAGACATATGTATCAATAACCGCCAAAACAGAATAAGAGGAATTGGCCAATCAGGCGTTGCTTAGTTAGTCTCCCTTTCTTGTGGGGATTGGGGAGTCTTGTGTTTGAGTCTCCCCATCCACCAAATATGTAGTGAAATTATTGAGTGGTATGGGAGTTAGACAAGGGGGATGGGCTATTCCTTTATTGGGTAGTCCAGGTCCATCAGGTCTTCTGATAGACTAAAAAAAATTTGAACTCAACTTCAACTATTTATCAAACAAAATAAAACCCAAATACGCATGGCTTGGATTATATAAATTCATGGTCATGGTTTAATATTATTTAAGCGAAAAAGATGCAAATAAATAAATAATATTGTCCTTATTGACATTTTATCATTATGTAAGGAAATTTAAAGAGCAATGATCTTTCATCACAGGTTAGCTTTCGAGTTTAATATCCCCAAGATTATCAAAACCTTTCAATTGAAGACTTGAAGGATTTTAAACACACTAGATATGGTGAGTTAAACCTCCCAATTGAGTTGAAACAGATATGGTATTTTGTCATTGAGTTTGCTCGTGCTCATTAATGTATGCATTTTTTTTCCTGTTTTTTTGTGTTGCCAAGGCGTTTAGTGCTTGATTATTTAATCATGTAGTTATTACTACTGGTTGTAAAGATTCTTTCTGCCTATTTTTTCTTCTTTCATATTTTCACCTAGACAAAACCGCACAACACTGATCGACTCTTTGATGTTGTTAGCTGTTGCGGATGTGTTGATTGATGTAGCATCAGTTTTAGGTGGTGATGCAACTTTGAGAATTCTTTATGTGAAACTTGCTGAGGTGCGTATTACATTATGTGCAACATTGCTTTTAGAAATTGCCTATATTGTGGATTTGGCAGCATCTGGGTGTTATTTCTTGAGTTACAATTTCTGCCCTAGAGCCTTTTAGTAGTTTTCTTTTGGAGAATTGTTTAATGCAAGAGTTCTATAATCATTTTTGTAAAATTTTTACTACTGGCCTATATAGCCAAGCACTCTTTTCCTAAAAGGTGAAGGTTCAGGTTTGTAATAATTTGATCTATTAGAAAGTGCTTCAGGTTGGGGCTTCAGAGAAGACTATCCATCACTTTGTGGTGTGAAATTGCTATCGGATGCGGAAATTGCTTTATTTTAAGCAAAAACAGTATAAAATTCTTGCTATCGTTCTTGCTAAACACATGATTAGCATACAAAATCTGGTCATCTGAATAAACATACTCATTTTTCTTTGATGTTCTCACAAATTTTGGAGCCCAATTCATAGAGTTCTTGTTTCTTTTTGGTGTTGCCTACAGGCTACCTTGTTTTTCAGAAATGTCACACGCTTTATGTGAACTATGCTTTTTTAATTATGTGAATATGAGGGATTTCTAAGATGCATATCTCATTTAGAAAATATTTTTCTGGTCCTATAGTTATTACTTATCTGTTGTAATTATGAGAAATTATTTTTACCATCCAAGGCTCAAGCTTGCTGGGGGAATGGACACAGCAAGTGGCGTCCAGCAGAAGCTGCTTTATTTTGCATCAGGGCTATATCAAATTATGTTTCAATTGTTGAAGCTGAAGTAATGCCCAAGGTACAAATCTTTCTCAAGTTCCTTTCCGACCATTACTTTTTTGGGTTATGTTTCCATGTCATCATGTAGATATTGTTCCTATTTTAGATGTCGTTTTATTGTTGCTTCTTTAATTAATTTTGTGGGAATTCATTCACTATTTTTCCTGCAATGTCAAGCATACTGTTACCATGTATGTTTATTTCTCAATATTGCTGTTTCATGGGTTTTACCTCAAATGAAATATTTTGTTGGTTGGATTACTTTCACAGATTATGTCTTTGCTGCTAGAACTTCCACATCAGCCCCAACTGCTTCACACAGGTGATGTATCTTTTCTAACAGATTTCCTTTAAGCTTCTACTTCACTTTCCAGCATGAATGACACCATGAAGCAGAGATTATGAGCTTCCCTCTCTTCTCAGAGAGTTCACGTGTTTCAAGTCTTTAAGCCCGTGCCACTGCCTCAGTAAGTGAGACGCCTCTTGATATGAAATCTGAACTTTATATATTATGGAACATTTTCAGTGTGCTTAACAGTGGGCGCATATTCAAAATGGCTTGATGCTGCATCAGATGAATTGCCTTTATTGCCTTCGGTCATGAAAATTCTCATGCAAGGCATGGGGACATCAGAAGATTCTGCAGCTGCTGCAGCTGTGGCATTCAGACATATCTGTGACGGTATGTAATTTCTTGGCTGGGTAATCATTTCCACTTTCTTGTTGATCTTTGGATCCTTGTATTTAATGGATCTTAGTTGCATAAATTGTTGATGGCACATGAGTTTAAACTCCCCCATTGAAGTTTGTTTTAAATGGTGATAAAGAAAAAAAAAAAAAATTTCAGCAATGAAGGTACCTATCTAGTTTTAAGGTAGTGGAATGTGTTATTAAGGTACCTGTTAACTTTGATGAGTCTTCACTGAAGTTGAATATATAAGTTGTTTGTTGTCTTGAGGATAACCTGAATTCTACTCATTGTTTTGATCCCACAGTTATTTACACATCTTATCATTAGTGTGATGCTTCAGGTGCAATCCCATTCAGATTTGATTTGATTCATTAATTGTGTTGGTAAAAGGATGTGACTACACTTTTTATCTTGTGGTTGGAGTCGATTAGTAAACGCTACAGTTTGGCATTCTTAACAGCAATGGAGCTGCAGTTCCAACAGCAAGAACAAACTGATAGAAACAGAGCAAACTCAATCGGTGAATGAATCTAGAAAAACACAGGAGAATGAAGATTAAAGTGTCAATAGATATTTCCTTTAAAGCTGTTAAAGATTAGTATCTTTCTTCCTTATGATTTTTTGTACTCAGTTTGTAAATGGTGGCTTTGCCATCTTGCTTTTAAATGATATATACCTCAAAGGCCAAAGCTAGTTATTTTTGGTACTGTACTTTGTTGTCTTACTTTCCATGTTTGCTTATACCCTCCCAATTCTCTCATGGTGACTCAATTCTATCATGTATTTTGTTCTTTCGAAATTTTCTCACATGTGGATTCAAATGCTTTATGTTGACTGTAGATTGTCGGAGAAAGCTCTGTGGATATTTTGATGATCTCTTGTTGATATACCATCGAGCAGTAATTGGGGAAGGTAGTTTTAGAATCTCTGCGGAAGATTCTTTGCATGTAGTTGAAGCCTTAAGGTATATATTGTGCTTTATTACTTCGAATACTTTGTCACATGATGAGATTAATTTTGCATTGTGCATTTGATTTGAATGCATGTTTAAATTTATTTTGCAGCATGGTCATTACAGAACTTCCTCCTAACCAGGGTAAGCTGGATTTGGAGAAATTGTGCTTGCCAGTTGTTACTTCTTTACAGGTGAGGTTTATTACTGGAGGATTAATTCATCCTTTGTTCAAGATTTGTTGATACTAGGGAGGTGATAATGTGAAAATCAGGGAGTTATCAATCAAGGTCCTGAATTATTGGAGAAGAGACCTGCCCGTGAGTTAACAGTTCACATTGATCGACTTGCATACATCTTTAGGTTTGCCTAACATCCTTCTGTTTGTTTTGTTGACTTAATATGTTCATATTCTCAAGGCATAACTAAAAACCAATTTCAGGTATGTAAATCACCCTGAAGCTGTGGCAGATGCTATTCAAAGGCTATGGCCACTTTTGAAAACAATATTTGACCTGTAAGTTTATGCTGAATAAGAATAGTAATATTCCTGGATGTCCATTCTCTTCTTCTGACCAGTATTTTTCTGCTTTAGTCGTGCTTGGGACATGCATACAATGGAGTCTCTTTGTCGAGCTTGCAAATATGCTGTGAGTTTACAGAACTTTGTCTTTTGTAATATTAAAAAAAAGACTCCACAGAACTAGACATGGGATCTAGTCTAACTAGGCAAAATTTGTTGGCGTAACAGTAAAAAATTCCTAGCATAAGTATGCCCAGGGATTTGTTACCAGCCATCTCAAAAATAGCTTCATTTGGTTGTCCACTGTCTGGGCCTCTTTCTGGCAACTGGCAACCTTGAGTGGTCGTTGAATATAAGATTCCACAGGCCACTTTGCACGGAGAAGGGCACTTCAGACTCTTATTTTCTATTTTGTTTTTGTAGTTTTAGAGAACAAAGATCTAATATTTTGTTAATGATTGTGTTTTTAATTAATCAAATATTATTTCCAGATGTCAATGAATTTGAAATTTTTTTTTTAGGTGAGAACTTCTGGGATGTTCATGGGAATCACAATTGGAGCAATGTTAGAAGAGATCCAAGCTCTTTATCAACAACACCATCAGCCTTGCTTCCTTTATCTCTCTAGTGAAGTTATAAAGGTATGTCTTTGTCCTAAATATGAGCTGCTTTTATTTATTTATTTATAATGTATTGTCAAATTTCAAAATTGTGCTTTTATTTTTCTTGGGATGCAGATATTTGGTTCTGATCCATCATGTGCATACTACCTAAAAAATTTGATTGAAGCTCTCTTCAATTGCACAATATGTCTTTTCACCAATATCAAGGTCTCCGCTCTACAAGCAATGCAATACACTTTCTTGTATGGATTTCTGTTTCCAATCACCCCTTACATTTATCCTGCAGGATTTTACTGCCAGACCTGACATTGCAGATGATTGTTTTTTATTGGCATCAAGATGCATTCGTTATTGCCCTCAACTATTCATACCGTCTAGTATGTTTCCAGTTTTAGTTGATTGCTCTATGATTGGTGTCACAGTACAGCACAGGTATAACTTTTTTTTTTGTGGGTATTTGCGCAGTTGATTTAAACACACTTTCTCAACTGTGAATTTAGCTGTTAATGAACACAATTCTTAGAAAGTAAACCAATTCAACTCATCCTGAAAAGCATGAAAAGAGATGGAAGATAAAAGTACAAGATACAGATATGTTGATACCTGTTTTTTAAATGTCAGTTTAGAATGAGACATATACTACATTAAATAAACATACTTTTAATATATATTACAAATTTTTTTGTTTCAGTGTGTACATATGATCTACTATATTTTGAAGAACATACATTATCGACAAGGTTCATAATACGAAACAAAACCAATTAAAGAATGAAAATAAGAGAGGCATATCGAGTAAAGAGATTGAAAATTTACTTGAGAAGAGCCTAAATTATGTCCATGAGGATACCTTTGGTATATCCTAAACGTATCTAAGCATATCCACGAAGTATTTATAGGACATAAGGATGATCTCCAATACATGGTCCTTCTATGTGATATGGGCCCGATATGGATGCATAAGTTGACTTGGAAGTATTAAATTTTCCATATGGCATACACCATTATTTATTTACATGGTCTAATGTTCTTATTCAATCTCTGCAGAGAGGCTTCAAATTCCATACTGACCTTCTTGTCCGACATTTTCGATCTTGCAAATTCTAGTGTTGGGGAACAATATCTATCCATTAGAGATAGTGTTATTATTCCTCGAGGTGCTAACGTTGTCAGATTTTTGGTTGCATCATTAACTGGAGCACTTCCTAGTTCTCGATTAGAAATGGTACCTTTCCTTAACTAAGCCTGTTGCATGCTGAATTACAATGATGTAGTTTGAAATTTCAAGAAAGCTTCTTTTTCTTTTTTGGCCTAGGTAGCGTATGCTTTACTAGCACTAACTCGTGCATTTGGAGCAAGAGCTGTGGAGTGGGCTAAGGAGAGTGTTTCGCTAATTCCATTGACAGCTGTCACCGAAGTGGAGCGTGCAAGATTTTTTCAAGCATTGTCAGATGCAACATCTGGGATTGATATCAATGCTCTGATGGCTCCTGTTGAAGAGCTATCTGATGTTTGTCGGCGAAACCGAACAGTCCAAGAGATTGTTCGAGGGGCATTGAGGCCGCTGGAATTGAATTTGGTCACTGTATCATAGTGTAGAGTGAAAGAAACGTGGATTCTTGGGTAGGGTTCATCTGTTAGTCATGAGTCACATGAGTTATTTGGAAGGTATATTAGCTGTTTTATTCATTTTTTCATTGTGTATTATTTCATCATTCTCCAATTTTTTCAGGAGAATCGTTTCACATTCTATTGGTTGGGAGAGAATGGGTGTTTGTTGTATTTTTATTGACGAGATGTGGGATTTTGAGTGGTTTGAACTGCACTGGCTTCGAATTTTGGGGTTAAATTTCAGTATAAAGATGTAATTTTAGTGTGCAATAGTAAAAAAAGAAAAAAAAAAGAAAGGAAAAAACTACGTCATCTGTACTCCCACTCCACTTTGCTTTGTCATTATTTATTTATTTTTAATTCTTTTGCATATTTTTGAAAAAAGGGATTTATTATTAAAATCGAATTGGTCTGGCAAATAAGAAAAATAAAAATAAAAACTGAATTAAAGATTGGTTCGGTTAATTTTTAAAAATATATCCTTTAAAATCAGTTAAAAAATTAGTGAATCAATTAAATTGAATTAATTTTAATTGATTCGAGCAGATCAATTTTTTTTTTTTTTTTTGATAAAAAATAAAAAATATTAAATTATATTTATTTTTATTATATATATATATATATATATATATATATAATTTCAGCCGAATTTATGATTTTTTATATTCATTGATTTTTTACGGTTCTAAAAACGTTGGGCTTTATCAATATTTTCAGTTCTTCATTGCTATTTGATAAAACGTTTGGTTAAAAAGATCTGAAATTTTGAAAATGTCAATGTATATTTTCTGTTTCGTCTTATTTCTGCTTTTTTAATAATGTATTTTTATGATTTGTTAACCTCAGTTTCAATTCCCTAAAATAAAATAGCTCATTTAAATCTTCCTTCAGTCGGAATTTTTTCTCATAATTTTCTGTATCCTCTTTCTGGCCGGATCCTCCTAACCCTCACCCACCTTTAGGAAAATTATAGTGCCCCCTTTAGATTTTGCATTTCAATATGCTTTTCTAAATACAACTTAATTTTTTATGTGAAAAAATAGAAGAAATAAAAGATAGTATTTGCGTGAAAAGCAAATAGAGGAAGAATTTTATGCCTCAAAAAAAATTCTTGAATTTGAAAAATAGATTTCGAGGCCACAATAGAGAATTTTTGAGCTCATTTAATTTGCAGAATGAAATGGAAAATGAGTCATAAAGATTAGGAAAATATAGTGATGATTTTCGGACTCATAAAATGGAACGATTATTTTTATTTCTTCATATAATTTATATTTTATAAGTTTTAAAAAATATTTTTATTATTTTCATGGAAAGCAGATATATCCCACTTCTAAAAAAAAAAAACTTAAATTAAAAAAATAGATTTGAGACTAAAAACAAAACAAAGAAGAATTATGCATTCTTCTCATAAAGATTTGAAAATAGAATGATAATTTTCGAATTTGCATAATAAAATAAGAACGAATAGAATATAATGATTATTCTTGATATTTTTTTATTATAAAAAATAATTATTTTATATCTAAATTTAATTTAAAATAAATTAAAAATAGCTATATAATATGTAACGGTTAAAATTTTGTCTAAATTAAGCGTATTTTAACCAAATTAAAAATTCAAGAACTTATACATTTTTTTTCAGTTTAACCTTATTTATTTTATTATTTATTTTTTAAATTTTTTTACTATACATTATATTCTTTATCTATTTTAATTTCATAAATAAACACATTTAAAACACATATCTTATATTTTATATAAAATTTTAAAAACTCTTAAAATAAAATAATTTGTACTTTAATAAATGAAAAATTTTATAATTTTTTATTATCAAATATCATTTAATTTAATATTTATAATAAATAAAATGAAATTAACTTCAAAAAAATTAGTATAGTTGATAAATGAATTTGTTTAATTTTTTTATTAATTTAGATTTAATTATTAAAATTAATATAAATGAGATTTTTTTTTCATATTTATAAATTTAATTAGAATAAAAATATGAATTTAGTACGATGATGTATGATAATTATTCATGATACTATTTAATATTAAAAAGATAAATAAAATATAAAATATAATTTATTTATTTATTAAATTAAAATATATAAAAAATATGTTATATAATTAAATATTTAGAAAAATAAAATAAAATAATAAAATAAAATAAATAATGTTAAATTAAAAAAAAAAAGATAAAGATAAAGATATAAATAAGTTTCTAAATTTTTTAATTTATCTTAAATAGACACAATTTAGACGAAGAATTAATCTTTTTATTTAAATTAGATTTATTTGAAATAAATTAAAAAAAAAATTTAAGAACATATTTAAACTATGAGAAAAAAAATATATAAACGAGTAAAATGATATAATTTATGGTTTGAGAAAAATAATAAAATTAAAGGGGAAGTGATCCCACGAGTAGTTGATGGCGCGTTGGTTTTATTGCTCACCAATCACCAATGAATGATCTCCTCAATAATGCAAGCAAAGCAAAAACAGTTTTGGGACTCTCTCAGCCCGCCCTGATCCAAATTTCTTGGCTGGCTGGGCTCTTCTTCTTCTCTTCTATAAACGAATAAACAGCTTTCTGAATTTGAAAAATGGTTTCCAATTCTCAGAAGAAAAACCTTCACTCTGTATTATCCACAAACCTCAAAAAGTTAACAATCACACCACCAAATCCCAACTCTGACTTCGACTTCTCTGAATTGTTTGGCCCACTCACCCCATACCCAAATCAATCACAATCTCCTTCAACCTCAACATCAAATTCCTCCGCCTTTATCGGGGACCCACTTGTCATCCACAACCGGTCCCATTCTTTCGTGGGTCCTTCTCCTCGCTACACCCTCTCCTCTTCCCTTCCTTTACAAATCCAAGAAGAGGATCTCGAAAACGATAATGAAGTTGTCGTTGATGAAGATGACAATAACGACAAGGGGAAGAAGAACGAGCAGCAAGTGGGTAGTAGTAGTAGTAAGATTGGGCCTGGTGATTTTCAGATCCTGAGAGTTGTAGGGCGTGGAGCCTTTGGTAAGGTGTTTCAAGTGAGAAAGGAAGGGAGTAGTGATTGTGAAGACAGTGATGGGATTTATGCAATGAAAGTTATGAGAAAGGATACTATTATCAAAAAGAATCATGTCGATTACATGAAGGCTGAGAGAGACATTCTTACCAAAGTTGTGCATCCCTTTATTGTTCAGCTTCGTTACTCTTTTCAGGTTTTTTTTTTCCTTTCTTTACTCCTCTCTTTACCTTCATTTTTTATTGTAAAGGAGAGAACTTTAACGGTAGCAAACATTAATTCTTTACAATTCAACATTCTTGGTATTTTATAAAATTTGTTTGGGCCTTCCCAACACTATTTCCTTTCTATTTGAGAGCGGAGACCTATTTAATTAACTTGATAAAACTATTGAAATTCTATATTTTTTTTGGCTGAACTCTCCATTTGGGTGTTACAATTGTATAAAGGTCTCCTTTTTTATTGTTTGATATTATTGTGATTAATGGATGCTCTTCTAGCAATAGAATGATAGCTTCGCTTAACTTGAGCACTGTTCAATAAAGGTGGTAAAGTTAGTGGGCCATGTTATCCAACTAACAAGCAGAGAAAACATCATCACTGCAATCAAATTGCTAGTTTCTATGTGCAAGTTAATGATAAAAGGATAGGTGAACCTCATATGAATGTACATAATTCTTAGTTCTTACGGCCATTAACAATTTCACTCAACATATTCAATCGTGTGATTGAGGTGGTAAGCTGCATTTTTTTTTTTGGTCGCTTCGTTTTCCTATAGATTTTTTTATTTATCGGTCATGTTTTGTTTCTATTTGGAGTTTGATGAGTTTTGACCATGAACGATTGTGAAATTTATTTGGTCCTGTATGAAATCATTCCTTTTTTTTCTTCTTGACTTGACAGACCAAGACTAAGCTTTATTTGATACTCGATTTTATAAATGGAGGCCATCTTTTCTTTCATCTTTATAGACAGGGAATCTTCAGGTATCTTTCTGATATTTTGGACTTCTTATCATGATGCACATTTACCTGTTTTAATTTTTTCTTTTGGTATGTCTTGGGTAGTGAGGATCAGGCAAGGATTTATACTGCTGAGATAGTATCTGCTGTTTCACATCTTCATAAGTGCGGGATTGTGCACCGAGATCTTAAACCTGAAAATATTCTCATGGAATCTGATGGACATGTATGGCCATTGCCCATGCACTCCATCTTGTGCCAGTATCTATGAACATCATTACATTAAACATTTTCACTTCATTTCCTAAAAGGTATACTTGTCATGCAGATTATGCTAACTGATTTTGGACTGGCAAAAGAAATTGACGAATCAAGTAGATCCAATTCAATGTGTGGAACAACAGAATACATGGCTCCAGAAATTTTGCTGTCTAAAGGCCACAACAAAGATGCAGATTGGTGGAGTGTTGGAATACTCTTGTATGAAATGTTAACTGGGCAGGTAATACGTTGGTACTTACTGGTGTGACTACAAAAGTTTATTTACAGGCATTTTCTTATTTGCTTAAAGGAATTGCTTTGGTCAGTTCTTCTCTCTCCTATTTTCTAATAAGCGAGAAGTGCTATTTTTGGTGTCAATTTTTTGACATTGGTCCTGAAAAAGATCTTAATATATGTCAATATCTGCAGCCCCCATTTACACACAAAGATAGAAAGAAACTTCAAGAGAGAATAATCAAAGAGAAAGTCAAGCTTCCTCCATACCTCAGCTCGGAAGCTCACTCTTTGCTCAAAGGAGTAAGTATAAGCTTCCATGTGGTTTCACCCCCTCTCTTACAGCATTTTACTTTCTCTCTTTTCCAATTTTAAACAGTCATAAAAATAACACAAAGTCATTTTATTTTTTGCAGTTGCTGCAAAAGGAACCTTCAAGAAGGTTAGGCAGTGGTCCTTGTGGAGGTGATGAAATCAAAAGTCATAAATGGTTTCGGTCAATTAACTGGAAGAAATTAGAGGCAAGGGAATTGCAGCCTAAGTTCAAGCCAGATGTGAGTGGAAAAGATTGTACAGCAAATTTTGACAAATGCTGGACAACAATGCCTCTTGATGACTCGCCAGCTTCCACTCCAACTGCTGGTGAACATTTCCAAGGGTACACATACATTGCACCAAACCCTTGGCTTTCATCTGGATGAATTAAGGGTTTTATGAAGCAAACCAGCCTATGAAATATTTTGTAAGTTTATCTTTCTTAATTGTTATTTAACTATGGAAAGAGAAGAAATTGAAAAAATAAATACATGCTGATCTCTTGCATGCGATGTACATTGTTTTTGAATAAAAGATGAAAGCTACTTACCAGTGTTAATAGGTCAAATCAGCAAGTAGTAATTTTCATCCTAACTTTTTCTGGTAAAATGGGAGGTGAAAATTCTTGTGCCAATTTTTGTTCATATTCTGTGCAAGTCAAAAGCTTATTATTAGAGAATAATCTGAATTTTTGGAACTTTTAGTATAGCACATTTATGTGTTTGATTCACTAAATATTTCCAGTTTTTGTAAAACAGGCTTCATCTGTTTAACGGTTCCTGTTGCCTGTAGAATTACTTAGCAAATAGTTCAGAAATATCACAATATTATATGAATATAACCTTCGATAATTATATTTAGAAAATAGAAATCACTAATCTGTAAGACATCAGCTGGAGGATCACTAAATCAGTTTATGTGTGTTGAAATGCTAAGTTTCCTTATGAGAAAGAGAATAATATGGAAACATACATTGTCAACGAGTAAAATACATTTATAACTTAACAAAGTGCTAGGTCTGCTATTCATTTTTTTTTTTAATCACAGTTAACTTGGCAAACATATCTACCATTTGACAGACAATTACACACGGGGTAAAAAAAGAATACCATTTTTATGCTTTGCTAGAATCTATAGTTCCACATCTGTACATAGATTGAGGGTAAATTCATATTTGGTTCCAGTGTACTGGAGATCTAAAGTAGAAATTCCAATGGTCTATATTGGATTTCGAGCTCAGCTTCAGAGCTTCCAGTTTAGATACATCTATAAAACCTTCCAAAAATCTACCTTTCACTAAACATAGTCCAGCCAATGTGTCAAAGTATATGACCTATTAACAAACTCCAACAAAAGACATATATGCCAGCTCAAAGAGGAAAATGCTACTTCAACCAGCAAAGATAGACAACTAAACAAAATCCAGCACTTTGGAGTTGCCAAAACGTAAGGTGATGAAAATTAAAAGAAAAGCAACTTCACCTGTATCAAGGTCTAGCAACTTGGTACATATATTGATATATTATGTGATCTATTACTAATGTGGTGAGACTTTGCTTGAGCTGCTAACAATTTTAGGCTAGAAGCATAACTTTACTCTATTTTCTCTAGGATCGCTTTATGTTAGAACATATGGATATATGTTTGTTTGCACCAAATTTGAACGAGGACTAGGCCTGCAATTTAATTAGAGATCCAAGTAATTAAGCCCATAAGGTTATCAAAGTATGGAAATTTCTTTCTACGTATGCACCGGGGATAGAGGAGTTACACCTGTGATAGAGAAGAATTCCTCAATGTTTTAGAGGTTTTTAGCACCAGTAACAGAAGCATGTGTGCATAAAGTGGAACAGTTCATTAGTGGTAGAGGAGTTACCATAAGTAGTTCCTTAAAAAAAAATTAGTGGAGCAGTTCCTTAGTGAAGCTGAGGCGCTACTAGAGCTGAGGTGTAAAAAAGAGTTAGGGGATTAGTTCTTTAAAGGAGTTATTGGAAGCAGTTTGTTAGAGGAATTAGTGAAACCAGTGGGAAGAAGCATTTACTAACAGTTATTCTACATCAGCCTATAAAAGCAGAAGTGCCAGTAAACAGAGCCTGTAAAAGCAGAAGTGCCATTAAACAGAGGCTCTCTTTCACTCACTCCAACAATCAACAACAAATAGACAAACAGTGTCAAAATAACTTTCAAAAGAGAAGTCAAATCTTTTCAAGCTCTTTAGCTTTCAAGTACCGTCATATTCACATGCTTTTAATCTGTAAAAGCTCTCTGTAATCAAAATTCACTCAAGCAATACAATTCATCTTTACAACAAACTTTAATTACTGTGGCATTTTGTCTAGCAAAGCTTCTTTAAGTGGAGCTAAGAATCCAAGGGCTGTTTAGATCTTTTTAGCCTTGCACAATCGTTTGATTAGAAGCCAAGAACGCATTAACTCAAGGTTTAAGTATCTCACAACTGTGGCATGCCCTCACATTTCTCAATCACCAAAAGAGCCAAAAAATTTGTCGGTGAAAATCCACAAATCTTCACACAAATAATGTTGCTGCCTTTTATATTGGTTTTTTCATCTTTTTAGTGCATGTCAGGTGCGCTGCACACTTGCAAATCTGTTAACTTTAAAGAATTTAAATAAGTGAAACAGAAACTGCAAACTAAAAAAAGCAAGGAAAATGGAAATATGTCTTATAAAATGTAGAAAATATGGGATCAGAAAAGCATGCAACATAAGACAGAAGAATGGAAATTGAAATGCAAACCTACGTGAAAAAGGTGTGAATATAATTTAAAAATTTCTGGAAAAGCTTCTTTTGTTTCCAGTGATACAAACAAGATGCTAAAATGTTGGTTAATATTTGACTGAATTTTGTTGACAATACTGTTTCTCAAGATATTAAATAAAATCTACTTAAACATGCATGCACTTATAAATTAGAAATGAGCATCAAAGTCATTCTGAATTAAATTCAGTGTTGTGTCAAACCTTGGGAATCTCTATAATGATATTCATTGTTAAAAGTATGGACGTTTTTCTCAATTCTTCTTGTGAAGAAGTTTACGGTGCAATAACAATAGTTGTTGACTATTAGTGATTATAAATTCAAGCCTCAACTACCAATTCATTTTATCTTAAAGAAGTGAAGTAAATAGTTAGGACTGTTAAAATCACCCCTCAAAGGTATCTTTTGGCAAGACTCAGTACTGGACTATTGATGTAGGCAATGAGGATTCCATCTTATTTTGGCATCACATTCGTATCCTCCAATATTGGGAAATAATATTTTAATTGGTTAGGGGCAAGATTAGTTTCGTAATCTCTTGTATGATTACTTTCAATGGGATATAGCTTTTGTGTGGAATAGAAATGTTAAATAGTGGCACTAAGTGGGGACCACACATTTTTTTTATTTGTTGTACAATATGGTATTGAATGCATGGAGAGAATTGTTCCCAATGGAGGCTTAACGGAGGAGAATGCTTTGAGATCATATTAGTACAATCTGGACATAGAGAGCAAAACCACTGGATGGTTTATTTCCTAAGGCAGACAATTGGACAGAGTTGTGCTCCTAGAAAGGTGCTCATCTTGCTTCAGAAGAAGAGAAACAATTATTGATTGCCTCCAAAAAGAAGTTACAATAATTAGTGGCTGAAAGTGACATTGAATCGGTGCAACTTCTCACTCTGGAATGTTATCAAGACTTTCATGGGATTTGGATTTGCTCAGTCGTAGAATCTCTTGAGTTGCAGTTTTCCAATTGAGTTTGGGTGCGGGCTTCAATGAGCATGTATCATGTAGAGAGAGGGAGAGAGCTTGTTATAGCATTTTAGGTTCAATGTTTAATATGTGACTTCATAGCTACAGAGCATGGAGAAGCAATTGATTAGGGAAAAATCGAGAACAAGTTTTGAGATAAACATAATACCTGTGAAAGACTGTTGAAATAAAGAGAGAGAAGTGAGAGTTGATGTTTGATGGTCTGTAATCCCACAGAAAGTAAATCAGAGTTGCTGCTTTGCATTAAATATTCATATCAATAAAAGATTAGCATGGCATTTGCTTGAAATATTCTTTTGAAATTGATCTAAGCAATATGTGGATTAAGCTACATTAGAAAATATATGAGATATGATTAGTGTTTTAACACGAGGCAGGATCCTTGTTAGAGCTACATGGCAAACAAGGTCTAGTGCTTTCTGTCCCAAGTTGTTGGCTGTTTTTAGGAAGTATATATAGTGAAGTTACCACTCTACAAGGAAAGTCCAATCAGATGGGAAGTTCATGTTTTCCCATTTCATATGATTTTTGCTCTCAATTTTCATAAGCTTTGATGCGATAGGACAAAGTTGGGTTTCTTGTCGCAGATACATGGTATTCTTGTACTAGTTGCAGGCCGATCACTTTTGTTATCCGTATGCAAGAGAGCACAAGAACTTGATATGATTTTCAATCTAGTTGTTAATTGAAAGCATCTTATAATATCCAATTTAGAGCACTAAAATACCTTATGGCCTAGCTGTCTTGAAATTATTGAGAGAGAACGAGGGAGGGAGCAAAGATCTTGTTTAGAAATTCCTTGTGAAGGCGACACAAAGTGATGGCGCATAGCAAAGAGGAAAGTAGTGTAGAAGAATCTTGTTCCTCACTTGAAGACGAGCAAAACATTTGATACTAAAGAAAAAATTCAATTTAGAAAAACCTCATCAAAATATGCTTTTAGCTTCAGCTGCGTATCTGAAAGTTAGAATCACCAATTCTATTTTAAACACATTTTATATACGATAGGGAAAAATCCATTATCAGAACTAAAATTAACTTTCTTCTTGGGCCTGCATGCAGATAATATATTAATCCAATGTTGGAAATAAAGCTTGGGTGGGAGATTAAAATTAAGTTGAAATCAGCCATGTGACCCTCATTAGTGGGATATATCACTAGATACACACTTATCATGCATAGGTTAGTGGGGAATATAGATTCTTTTGAGTCTCCATTATTAGTATATCATCTTCTAAGAAAGGACTTATCTAAAGTATTGAGAAAGGAATCTCCACAAACCAAAGGTTCCTACAAACTGAGAAAAACCTACTTAACATTTAGTGTCCGTTTGGCATAACTTATAGAAGGGAAAAAACAGTTTTTTTAAGTGAAAAACTGATTTTGGCTCAGTTTAAAGTGTTTGGTAAATATTAAAATTAATAAAAACAATTATCTGGATAACTAAAATTCAACTTTTTGGATAAATTAGAAATTAAAACTTTTCAAAATAGCTGAATTTTAGATTAAGCGCGTAGTTGATTTTAAAAAATTAATAGACAAAAATATCCTTCATTTTTGTTAACAATAACAAATCTACCTATTATTAGTTTATAATCAACTTTTATTTTGTATTTTAACAAATACAAATATACAGTTAATTACTTTTGGAAGTATCACTTTTAGAAATAAAACTTTTCCCCATATGAAAAGCTATTTTCATAAACTGTGCCAAACTAGGCCTTAGTTTATCTGCCCTCCCTGATTGTGTCAAAAACAAGCTTGATAAGCCTATTTATATATCCACTTGTTTAATTTTGCCGTCATCTTGTTTTTTCAAGGAGAAAAGTTGAACTATAAATTTCTTAGAACAGTCATGAGTGGTAAGGACAGGAATAATAACTCCCTTTGCGAGAAGTCGATGAAGATTGTGGTAAATATCATTAAACTGTCTTCTTTTTCTATTGCTAAGATGAGTCTCGGAGCAACCAGGCCTTCAGTTGTTACCAAAAACCTGCCATATATGACAGGTTCTACCATTGATGCTAAAAAACCATTGCTGCCTGGAATTCCTGGAAGCCAAAAGTCACAACAGGTGCGGAGCAGGTCAAAATCCTTTTCATTTGTGACGCAGCCTGATGAAGGGAATGGTTCTTCATATGTGGCTTATGAGGAGAACAGTGTTATAGATGGAATGGCTTCTGATTATATCAGGAAGTTTCATGAGAAGAATAGCTACGACGCACATGTGTACGAGACATCATGACTCTCACCATTCAGACCACCTCGTCCATTACGAGCAGTGAAGTAGCTATCTTTTAATTTTATCTGTATTTCAGTATATACTTTTTATCTGCTGCAATGTTTGGTTAGAATAAACTTTTATATAATATCATTATCTTTTTCTTGCATGGACAAGTTAGCGATTAGTATTTACTTTTTAACTTCTGGTTTCTGAAGTATAGATTCTCCATCCATTTTTGAATCATTGGTTTATTTCCTTATTATTGGTTCATGGTCCAAAACCAGTTCTTAAAATGGTAAAAATTGATCCTCGGTAAAAATATGGGTTCTCTTATATTTGCTGCCTGCTTTTTATAAAATAATTAGTTGGATTATTGACTTGTTACCTGCTTAGTGTATTACTTATTCCATCAAATCATTGTATGGTCATTAAGCAGCATCTTGAGAGGGAAGAAGCTCATCTGTGTTCCCAATAAAAGTTGAAAATGACTCCACTTTTGACACTGAATATCATAATGGAATGTATCTGAATGTAATTTTAGTCTAAAAGTACATTCTATTACATGTATTACATTCCATTACGGTTTACTAAAATTTTATGATAATTGTGATTATTGCTGCTAATGCTAAAACATAACTTATTCTATTTCTGGGTTCTGGCCAATTATTGGTTAGAAAGTATGTAGCATTTAGTTATTGCTGTTCATTTTATGACCATACTTAATCTGTTAAAGCTTTTCCATAATCATAATTAATTACCCATTTTCTTTAAATTGAAAAACTCCATAATTTGAAATTTTCAATATAAATGAGGGGATAAGATGGAGGATTATTGAAGCTTTCTATAAAAAAAAGCAAACAATAATAAATTCAAAAAAAGAAAAAAGATAGAACATAAATAAGATAAGCAGTGAGCATATTTTGTCCCATAATTTAATGATGGCATCATTAATCACGTGATTAACAATAAAAGAAGAATCTCTTTGTCTATTGGTCCAAGTTAAGCCTATAATTTCAAAGGATATTTGGCAATTGACAATAAATAATGGAAAATTATTATTTATGTTACAAAATAATAATAATAATAATACATATTATTATTAGCACCTTTGGGAAGACTTCAATGCCTTGGATTATGTTTCATTAATTGGATTGGATATGGAAATTAACTTTTATTTATCCTTGTTGAGAGGTGAACTCAAAATTTTACTTGAGAGCAGCAAAAATGTCTTGCATCAATGTTTTAAGTTAGCCTAACTATAAAAATTTTTGGAGCTAAAAGAATGAAAGAAAAAAAAAATTGAAAGAGAAATATAAAAAAATAAAACTTTAGGAGTATAAATACAAAAAAATTAAAAATTATAGATATAAAATTAAAAAAAGAAATTATGGGGGTAGAGCCCCCCTAAATCAACCATTGTCCTCATTTCTAATTTTCAACACATGATATCACTTTTGTTAATTTCATAAAACAATATATTTTTATTCTTAATTTTTCTTTACCATTTTCTTTTATTTATTAGCACCATTATATAAACTTAATCCAATTAAATGTATATATGTTTACAAATTTAATCTCGACTAAAATTCAAATTCGAAATATTTCAATACTATTATTAAATTAAAACTCAGTGATTATCCATTTAAATATAGATCTCAATTAATCAATTATATAAATTCAATCATATCAATGTACTTAACTTTTCTATATTAATGTGCTTGGTTTATCTACAAATTTTGATTTGTTATGTACAAATTAAAGTTCTAATTCACATTTCAATTTTTTATTCAAAATAACTCAAAAAAAACTATAAAATTTTAAAATAATCTCCTTGTTGCTTGAAAGTTGAAATGATGGAATGGAAAGTTTCCACCAATAAAGAAAAGGAAAATACTTTTGTAAAGCAGCTTCCCTCATTATATTAATTGTTAGATTTGCTTTTAGTCTCATTAGATGAATCATGTTTTTAATGGATTGTGATATTTAAAACTCATATCAATACTTTTGATGTTATTTCAGATGATATCACTATATCGAAAAATATAAATTTCATATATATATATATCAAATGAAATATAATAATATTTTGAGAAATTTAAAAATAAAATAAAACACAATTCAAAAGTTCTGATTTAAAATTTCACATATTTTTATAAAAAATCTCACAAATTTATTAAATAAAATTAAATAATAAAATGAATGTTTGTCAATAAAATGAATATTATCAAAATCTTCCAATAGATGAAATAAATAATTTTAAATTACACAAAAATTCAATATAATATTAAAAATATTATTATAGTGTGGTTTATTTGTAGTTATTCCTCCAATTCTTTTATAATATTTGTCAAAATTTTATTCAATATTTTTAAATATAAATATTAATTTTCATATTTTTTAAATTGATATCGATATTTTAATGATTATTTTCATAATTTTCATTAGGGGTGTTTATAAATCGTTCAGTCCAATTCAATTCACAGTTAAACCGTGATTTATTAAGTGTCATGGATTGGGTTGGTTCGAATTTATGGGTTGGACTGATTGATAAATGCATCAATCCGCAAACTGACTTAACCTATATATTTATATATGTCAAATTAAAAATTTAAATTAACTTGAATTTAGTGGGTTTTCAATAAATTTTGTATAAAATACTCGTATTTTGATTTTGATCACTTTAATTTTTAAAAGTTATTTTATAATAAATAATAAAGATAAGGTGTATATTTTATTAAATTTAAGGGATTTTTTAATAATTTATCCTTATTAAAATAAATATTTAAACATCTTTTTAAAAAATTTAGATTTGAAAAATAAAAATTTTTATTTCTTTAAATATTATTTAACTTATAAAATTTGACATATTGTACTAATTTTTCTCACATTTTAAAAATAAATTATATCTCCCTTTGATTTTATATTATTATATCCTTTCAATTTTAGTTAATTATATTAGTATGTTTTAATTTTTATTATAGAATAATAATTAATAAAAAAATATAAGGTATATAATTTAAAACCGCACAATATGATCCAATCCGATCCGTAATTATGGATTGGATTGGATTAGTTTTAATTTTTTTTATTTAAATTGGATGAAAAATTTTTAATATGCACTATGTGAATTGAATGAATGTAAAGTCGAAACCGCAGCAACTCAATTGATAAATATCCCTAATTTTCATTTCTCAATGTTGTAATGATGGATTTTGATATTTAAGTTATTAATTAGATTTTTATTAGTAAAATTATATTTTTTATTTAAAATTTTTAATCCATCCATTAGAAAACAAGAATCATTAATTCATGAGTAGTTAGTTTAATTATCATGTTACTGCAGTGATAACTTCTACTTTTGATGGTTGATCTTAAAAGTAATAGTTGATTTAAAATTCATAATTCATATTGAAAATTAGCTGTTTGAATAATAATATATTAATATTTCACGTTTTCATATTGTTATTTCATTTATACAAAGATAAATACTTTTACGCACATGATTTGATTATTTTCATGGGGTTGGAAATGTTAGAAAAAAAAAAAAACCTTCGTAGTACTATACGGATAATATTTTCTTCTATATTTTAAGGAAGAGAAAAGGGAGAGGAAAAAAAAAAATTGAACTCTTTACTTGCACTGTATGATTCATATTAATATCACTTATTTACTATCCAATTGCTTCACCTAATACCATCTTCAATGTACTCTATAAATCTCAAACTTTCTATTATAAAAAGTAAAAAAAAAAAAATACGATTTCAATAGATTCATTATTATTTAAATTTAAAATGAAAACAAGAAATTAAATAAAAAAGCGTAAAAAAAGTAATTTTTCTTCTACGTTTATTAGGAGAGAAGACAGGAAGCCGTGTCATAATAATGCTTTTTCCATCACAAAAAGTCGTACCTAGAGCAAAATAAACATACAAAATTAGTGGATGGAGGGACTGTTACGTTAAAAATATAATAATTTTTGTTGTGTTAAAATTTTTAAAGTTAAATAAAATTTAATAAAAAATTTTAAAAATCATAATAGTATAGTATTTATTGTAACGAATTTAAAAATATATTTTTTATATAAAATAAAAATCAAATGGATCTAAAAATATATGTTAGAAGTGTATTAAATTTAAACTATTAAATTTTAATAGTCTAAATTTAACACACTTATATTATATTTTTTGAATTTATATAATTTTTATTTCGTGCAAAAAATATGTGATTAGATTTGTTATATCAAATACTATAATATTATGATTTTTAAAAAATTTTACAAAAATTTTTTAGACTCTAAAAAGTCAATACAACAAAAACTATTATATTTTTGATAAAACTATTATATTTTTGACACAACAATTACTAAACTCAAAATCAGTACTCTCAAATCTGGTTAAAGGATTGATGTGTTAAAAACACAACAGCTCCTGTTATATAATATTTATTATAACGAATCAAATAACATATTTTTTGTATAAAATAAAAATCAAATGAATTAAAAAAAATATAATATAAACGTGTTAAATTTAGATCGTTAAAATTTAATAATTTATATTTAACACACTTTTAACATATATTTTTAAATTTATTTAATTTTTATTTTATATAAAAAATATATCATTAATTCGATATAATAAATATTATAATATTAAAAAAAATTTTAAAAAAAATTAATTCTAAAAAATTATTATATTTTTGACATAACAAAACAATCTCTCAACCCCTCAAATCCTTGGAAGTAATTTAACAGCAAACCCTACCTTGACTAATCATCACCTAATCACCTGATCAAAGTGATAAAATGCCACACCTACCACACAAATGACTAAAATTATCATCACATCATGAGTGGCCAGTATATAATTATATAGTACCATAGCCATTAAAACAGTAAAATACCTCAAATAACTTACAACCACCGCCCCACCCTAATCCATTTAAGAAGGCCACAATCAAATCCATATGTCTGTGCGCTGACATTTATAATTTATTTTGTATATAATATCTCTTAAAAAAATTAAATCCTTTGTGAATTTTGGTCCATTCATAAATCATAAAAGAAAGAATAAATGAAAAATAATTCTCTATCACAAACCCATTTGATATTTTTCAAGACAAAATCCAGTAGTGTCAGTAATGAACAAAGGACTTGGACTTATTTCTAACAGTCATATCAAACTACAAACAAAAGAACAAGAACCTAAGTTTATAAGATAAAACAAACAAGAGATGACAATTACTTTTTCTGGTCTATACAATCAAACAACAAAGGATTAAATTTTCCAAGTCATCTAATTTACTTTTTTTTATCTTTTCTAACTCGTATTATCTAATTATGCACCATCAATTTTTTTTTAAACTTATTATCCTTCATACTTAAGCCACACTAATGAAGCTATCACCATTGTTGAAGCTGGACATCACCTGAAAAGCTGAATGCCTTGACGATGATTCCCTCTGATTAGATGGCAAAGACAGCTTGAGTGACAATGGTGATGGGTCTACAGATGACTTCAAATTTAAGTTAACATCAGATATTCCAGAAACATGAGTTGGGAGAACAGGAATTGGTCGGATGAGATTAATGGCCAGATTGCCTTGTCCAAGTGATAAGTTTTCCATTGGACTCTCAATTGGGACAGGCAATACAACAGAATTGGTGGTCATAGTGAAAGCCGGCAGCACAGGGAAGTTGCTGATATTGGTAGTTTCTGGTAGCGGACGCGGCAATGGATGCGATTGAGGTGTAGTTGTGGAGGTGGTGGCGGTAGCGTTCTTGTTGTCTAGGCAATGAGCTTGTTCTTCTTCCATGGGAAATGCCGTGACCTGAACAAGAGTACAAGGTCAAAATACTAAATAATTGAAAATGAACAAGACACTAGACGTTAAATCGAGCATTCATTGTTCAAAATCCAGAAAAGAAAACAATATAACTAATAGTTCTAGCGTGTACTCGAGTAAAAAAAAAAAAGTTTTAAGTTCCAAGAAACCAAAACTCTACAGTATGTGTGATTTTTGGTTTTTCTCATCTGTCTCAACAACCAAGAAAAGATGCTAACAAACACATAAGATATCAAAATCTGAGAACTAAATAAGAATTGAAATCTCTAATCAGGTAGCCAATTAATATATTCTAACTATCCTACCATCCTACTTCATTTGAGTCAATTTTCTCAGATTTATTAGAGAATATATTTCAAAGAGAAAGACTAATCTCACAAAATAATAAGAATCAGATTTTAAGGGAAAAAATGGAAAAATAGGAAAGATCAAATACCGTATCAGTGGTAATATCAAAAAGACTAGATCGGCGGCGACGGCGATTGAGATTACTTCGGCGAAGAAAGTACTTTTGAGCATGACTTGCGACTTGAGTTGGAGTTCGAGTCTTGACGAAATTGCGAGAGATTCCTCTCCAATCTCCTTTTCCTACTTTCTGCAATCCTAAAAGGAACAGCTTGTGCTCCTCCTCTGTCCACGGAACACCTACTCAACACCAATCCATTTTATCAAACCATTAGCGATTGGTCGTTCACCAAAATAAAACGATTCAGAATTTGTTCAAAGTCAAATCAGCGATATATTTAGAAGAAAAAACATGGATTAAATAAATCGGCCAGTTCTAGGTCAAACAATTGAAAATAAATAAATACATAAAACCAAAACAAATCGGAGATCAGTATCGAACCTCGCTTGCGCTCGCCGCGACTATTAGAAGAGTGAGGAACGGCGTCTTCTGCAGATGCATAACCAATAGCAGCCACATCCTCCTTGTTGTTACTGTTAGATTTACTAAACTCTTGAGGCTGCTCATACTGCGACAAATTATTCAAACTAACACTCTTCCTCATCGAATCAACAACCACTCTTACACCAAACAACATGATCTCTCCCGCTCCTCCTCCTTCAATTCCACCGCCGGTGGTGCACGTGCCTGCCATATTTTAACAAGAGCAAAAAAGAGAATCGTGATTCCTTTGATTTCTTGTTCTTGATTTGCTCGGTGGTGGATGAGGAATCTGAGACCGTACAATTGTAAAGAGAGAAAGTGTGTGGAGGAGTCGTAATAATAAGTAACGAAAAAAACCAAGGAAATGAAAATGCAAATTAGCGATGCGTGTTGGAGTTATTATACAGAAGAGAGATGTGGTTTTCTATCTAATGGAAGGGGATACGCGGCAGCTTGTTGTTCGTTTATCTTGTCCTATTATCGTTTCTATTTTACCAAAATTTTAATTTTATAGGTATTTGAATCCTCCAACGCATTAAATTAAATTGACAAAAATTACTGTAATGAATTAAATTTTTACATAATTAAATGTTTAATATTTATTTATAAATATAATTTTTATGTAATTTTTAAATAAAAATATTATGACAATCATTTTTTTTTATAATGAGTTTTTATTAATTTCAAACACCGATAATATTCCTTTAATTAGGTAATCGACTAAATGAAGTGTTTAGATATTGTTATAAAATTTAAATTTAAATTATATAATAGATTTTAAAAAGTTTAATGATTATGAAATTAAAATTTAATTACGAAGTATTTAAATATTATTTCTTAATTTCATTAAGAATAAAATATTATAAAAAAAATTTATTAAAAATTTTCATATTTATTATATTCTTTTACTTAAAATACTCTCTCAATTCTATTTTTTAAAAATATCCAAATATTATAATTTTCACTTAAAAGTTAAATTTTTTTAAAACAATCCTTCAAGTGATTATCTTTTTTTTTTAAGGGGATTTAAATATCTTCAAGTTGATAATGATACCATCTTTATGGATTTGTTGTATATTGTTAATAATCTATATTATGAGGATAATATATTGGATTATCAAAATTTAAAATTTTAGATAAAATTGAAAAAAATAACATAAAATTTCAAATTTTTAAAAGTTATTAAGTCTTTCAATTTTGAGATTTGACTATAATTGTAACTAATTTTAAAAATTAAGATAAAATTGATAAAAAAATTAAATTAAAAAATAATATAAAATTTTAGATTTTTTTTTTAAGTTATTAGGCCTAATTATCTCCTAAAAACTTGAAATTCAATATTGGTAAAATTATATTTTTTATGATTGTTTTTAAGGTTTTTATGATTGCATATGTTTGAATAATGAGTAATTCAATTTATCAAAATGATAAATCTATAAATTTGATTGGTCACTCTGTTTAAATTAAAATTGCTTCAATAATTATTTTTTGAATATTTTATTATTAATTTTTTTTAATATTAAAAAAATATTAATCATAAATTTATTATTAAGAAAAATATACACTTTATACACTGTAGCCCATGATGGAGATGGCATATTCTGTTTTCATCCATTGATATAAAGAAAAAGACATTTTTGTTTACCATTAACAAGGGAAGGGGTTCTCTTTGTTTTGTATGGTCACCTTCCATTATGGGATAAGCCAAGATAAGGTTTTGTGGGACTCCAAGATAATGAATTTTAGCATTATCATCCCCTCGCCCATTTATTTTGACCTCAGGAAACAATAGGATTATGAGATGAAATAAAAATGTCTAAATGCATTCACCTTCACATTTTCAACGGTTTAATTAGCTAATGCAGCATTTAAAGAAATTACTCCCTCTAAATGCATTCACATCACATGAATTGAGACATAGAATGTCCTTTGCAATTTAATTAAAATAATTAATCTTGTTTGTCATTAATTTGTTGCATTAATCCTTTCTCATTTATCTTGATAAATTTTCATGTTAATTTATTTATTGAATCAAATTTCTCTTTTTAAAGACAAAAATTGTTTTCTTAAAATTTCATTTTTTATATATCAAAGTGTTTTATTTAATAATATTAAGAGGATATTTAAATCTACTTAAAATAGATATAAAATATTATTTTAAAATTTAAAAAATATTAAACGATTTTTTAAATATTTGGATAATTAATTCAAAATGTCGTATTATGTGATTTTAAATTTTCAAGTCAATTAATGCGAAATTTACATAAAAAATAAAAAGATTTCAACTCATATATCTATATATTATAAAGTAATTAAGACAAGAGCTTAGAGGATATTATAAGAATCAAAATTTGTGTACATGTGGAAAGCTTGATATTGCTAGAATGGAGAGGTTCCTAATTATTTCATTTTTTTAAAAAAAATTTTGTTATAATTATTTAATATTTTAATATAATGCTTAATAAATTCATAATATGAAATATGAAATAATGGAAAGTGTAAGTTTCAATTTAGAATATCTGAAACTTATTGATTTTAATTAATGAAATAGCTATTGAACTCATTTTGGTGGAAATTCAAAAGCCAAATATTAAGATTTTAAAAAAAAATTTACGTATAAAATGTATGACTTCACGACACAAATTCATTATCATATATGTAAAATTTGATTGGATAGATTCTATAATTTTGATTCATAGCCCCACAAAGTGCTTTGGCCAAAATAAAGACTTATATATTTTAAATTTTCAATCAATTTTTTATATTATCTTTTATTTTCTATTTTTAAGTGAAAATTTATTATTTGTATTTCTTATGAGATTTATTGATTTCTTATATGAAAAATGAAGGTATAAAGCACAACACAGGGATTTTGATTCTCAACCTAAAGGCCAATGGACAGAACAATATGACATTTCTTTTAGGTCGGTATAAAGGATAACATGCAAAGCAAATAGTGAGTGGCTAGGAAATAAGATTTGTGGGGGACTGCATATAGGGAAAATATCATTGATCTTGAATTATCAATTTTTATGTATTATATTAAATTTATCTTTATAATTTTTATTTAAAAAATTATATAAATTGATATTAAGAAATTTATAAATAAGAAAAATAATTTTTATAATTTATATCAATAAGATTTGAACTATAAAAGATCCAATTTGATTCTTTAAAATACCGTAATGTGAGTCAAAACTAGGTATTCCAATAATTTTTATAATGTAGAATTAATTTTTATATCTTTTCAATATTGTTATTAATCTGAACTGTTTTTAAGAATTAAATATCATAAAAAAATATTTTTATATATTTGAATTATAAAATTTTAAAACAATTTAAAAAGGATCTTAAACCCTTTTTATCAATGCTAAACCATTTCATGTACCCTGATCTTAGTGGATATTTAACAAAAAAATATTTAATGCAGTTTTGTTATTTTTTTTTTCCATAACAACTGTATTAAATTCTTTTGCTTCTTAATAGCTATTACGAATTCAAACAATTTTTATTTATAAAAACACTAATTTATAACTTTTTGAAACGATTACTACTTATTTAAAAAAAAATATTAAATTATCCTTTTAAAATAATATCTAAATAAAAAGATAAATATTTATATTTATTTTTAATAATCACTAAACCTATTAACAGCTAACAACTAATAAATATTTTCAACGATCAGCTATTAACTAATATCCAACTACTAACTTATCTGCTACTAACTAATAATAATTAATAACACAATTCTTAATTAAATTTATTTCCCTTAAATTATTATAATGTATTAACAATTTTTATGATTTTATTTTGAATTAAAAAATAAATAATAGTATTATGATTAGTTTTACAGCAAGATAGCTTTCCTCTTTTATAACAAATTTCAATATGTGAAAACTTGCACTTTCCTAGTAACAGCACTTCTTATTATAAATTATAATACAATCTATTAATTAGTTGTCTTTAAGAAAGTTAGCAATAAGTATTATGAAAAGTAAGACTTGTGATAGCTTTTGTGGTGAGTGGAAAATATATATATCATTCCTCGACTGACTTTGAGATTGCAAGATTGTAACAAAGACCTTTCCCTCTCCCTTTTTCTTATGTTCTTCATTCTTATAATTTTCGTTTGGCTTTTCTTTATTCTAAGATTCTTTCCGTGTTGAAACCTTCTTTATCTTCTCATGATTAGTCCATAATTCACACCTCTTGACCAATAATATTGCTCTTTGGTAATCTACAATCAGCATGAATCCAAAATTCATTTTTCGATAACAACGATTCCCTTTTGAATCACAATTTGGTTGATAATACATGTTCACATTTGCATGAATTGTATCTGATACTACCACTATTGAATTTCCTTCAATAATTTCTCTTAGATCATGTTTGATTCATTTACTACTGAAAATGAAATACAATTCTCAAAATAAGAAATTCAATTTTTTTTTGATGTATTTTTATGCTTGAATAACTCTGACTTAGAACAAGATTTCTTGCACTTAAACATATGATTCCGATCTCATTCTATTCCATTCTCATCTCAATTTCCAGATAAACTAAACAAGCTTTTATTATATTTAACAACAAGAATGCAATGATGGTACATGAACAATTATTGAATAAGACAATTAATTGGTTATGAATTGAGGACGTAGGGTCCCAGCCCAGTTATAGCTTCACATGCTCCACAAGCTTTAGTGCTTTCATTAGCTAAAATGACCATACCATCTAACTAGAATAAAACTGGTGGACTGCTCTCATTGGAAATTGAATACCACTGTAAAATAAACAAAACTTTTTCTTCCAATTTGGAGAGATTCTTAAGGTACCAGTCTAAACCTGTAGCTGACCAAATGAAAGGACAGCAATATCTGTCGGATCAGAAATATGTTTACAGTAGAACTCTGCTTTCCATTAGCAGCTTCATGTTATAATTGACTCTGCCTTTTCCACTTGGAGCAAACTTCTAGCAGATATCCTGTGCAATTAGAATATCACCTGTTCATATTGTAAAGCTGGTACAGTTCCAAAAAAATTTAACAAGATCTACAAGTTTAACTTTTACCAAAATAATAGAATAATGTGAAAAATAAAATCCATTTAAATGTAAAAGAACACTAAACTACAACTACAACAAAACTACAATTATCTTCATCACCTGAGCAGTTCCCACTGTTAATGCAATACGTCTGAACCGTCTTTAAATCAAAATGTGGTAAGCAAAAAAACTATCTTACAAACAACATTTCCCATTGATCCATTCAGCAATTTGTTGATTGTTGAACTGATATCCAACTTAGCAAAGCAAAAATTGTATGCTTTTTCTTCCACCTAGAGGAAACATCAGAAGATATAACAACAGCAGATCAATCCTTCCAACAAACCTTGTCGAACTGAAATAGAGATGATAAGATTTTCCATGCCCTGAAAAATGGATGAATGGATTTAATGTATCGACTTAAACTGGACTCGTTGTAAGCTCTGTTCTGGTTCCTGTTATTTTATCAGAATTGGAGTTCTCATGTTGACTACTTTTCGCGTTGCTCGTTGATGTTCTTGTTCTAGGGAGAGAAATAGAGGAATTACTAAATGTAACAAATATTTTTTTTTTCTTTTCTTCTGAAGTTGATTCTGTGCCTGATAGAATGCGCTTCAGATGAGACCGCTGGCAGGTAATTCGACCGTTGTTCCATGCAGGGAAAGAAAATGATGATGAAAAATTATCCTGTAGGAAGGAATAAACTGCCTTCGCGATGGGAAAATCTTGTGAAGCTGAGCTTTTCTCCATCCGTCCCCGTCTGATCAGAAGGAAACAAAATATCACCATTAGGGAGAGAACAGAACTTTAAAACAATCCAATTCAAGTCCATAACTATTGACAGAAAATCACCCAAATAATATCACATAGGCCATCCTAGTAACTTCTTATTCTCCCAGTCCCACCATGTTATGGTCTGCCGCTTGTTACCTACAGATTATCCTCCAACAACACCATAACAGTAATGATACCTCTGATATACAGGACTGTAGTTTGACAAATAGTTGGCCAGTTCACGTTAGCAGAAAACAAATTCACTTGGACTCACTCTTGTATCCAAACAAATCTGAACTATGTATACCAAATTGAGGTCATTTATTTATTTACTTTTGCCCAAAAAAAAGAGAAAAAAAAAAACTTAGAAACATGCATATAGATAAGACCCAATATGTTATGATGAGGGGAAGCTCTTCAAGATAGTTCAGTTTTGAATGCTCAGACCCCAAAAAGCATCAGTGGGGAGCATTATTTCATTGAAGTAGCAGGTGTTACAAGAAGGAGAGAAGAATGATCAGAACCATGGATTGGCATGTAACGGCATCAAACATGGTAGCTTAAACTAGGTGGTGGAAATTCCTACATGCCATATATAACTATTGGACCTAACCGATACATCCCTCCTCACATACAGGCCCAAATCTGAAGTGAATCAGACAATCAGAACATACTTGACGTACTTGAGAAGGAACAACAACAAACCACATTATAATATGGCTGTCTAATACCATTTTAAGGTACCCAGCTCAAAAGCTTAAACTAGTAGTTAAAGGACGATAGACCGTATAGGACCATGCTAAACTTGATACTTGACCAATATAGAATTATGTAGTAGAACGGTTCAAGAACTCAAGATATCATGATACACCAAATAAAGCTAAATTGTCAGAAGAAGTCGCATTGCTGATAGTAATTTGGAATCAAGGTTTTAATGAGGTGACTTCAAATTGTCGTTGCTACATTAGTCGAGTTCTCTCTGCCTCTCACTCTTAGAAAATAAGAACATGAAATGCAAAGGAGAAAATAGCTTACACTGTAACAACTGATGCTAGTTGAGGAAGATCCTCGCCCTTCAAGAACGTCTCATACATATTATTGAGCCAAACAGATATTGCTGCATATGCACCACCTTCCCACATCCTACAAGAATCATTAATAACATAACAAAGTGAGCAGAATTCAAGGAAGAAAAACAAATTGGGGAAAAAAGAAGATAAATCCTATGATACCTGTGCACATCCACAGCCCATACAAGTTTGCTCTTACGAAAAAGTTCAGGGAAAAGCCCTCGCTTTGTTGCTTCACTAAGCACTCTTGCAGCCCGGTCTTTCTGACCAAGCCACCAAAGTGCTTCCAAAAGTGTGTTATAAAACCTCATTCCTAGACCACATTCTTCAGATTTGAGTTTGTCAAATACATACTCCACCATTTGCCAGTTAGAGTCATCATCATAATCTCCTTTTATCATCTGGCCAGTCACTTGATGAATATTTGATACTCTATTCATGACCATCTCATCAAGGACCTCATAAGCTTCATTCCATCTGTGGGAAGGAGAGGATCTCAAGGTGTTACACAGAATGAATTGCTACCCTTATGTTACATTTATAAAACTTCATGAATATCAGTCATAGCTCTTCATTTTGGCATGCAACACAATCTGCATCAATGTTTCAGTTTTCAACATCCAATTTTCACATAAAACTGCACTCCTGCAGTGACTGGTCACAAGAGTATATAATTACAAAGTTGGCAAGCACCAGAAAAAGCATATCATATGAAAAAGTAGAAGGCAATTCCATTCTTCTACTTTTTGGATAAAGAAAAGATGCATGAACTGTCCAGTTCTTTGTCCAATCTCCATAACCTAGCGACAAAACTCAGATACAAAATCATGCACATGCATCTTGCTTAGTTTGACATAAAATAGATGCAACATGATCTCAACATATTTCAATATTTCAATATATCATTAAATTATTCGCAATTTAGGTCCATTCAAATACAAGTTCCTCTACAATATTTCAACATCATCACTGTGCTAGAAAACAATTGAATGGACCTAGAACGTTTCAGATTGATGTTCTTAGCCGCCTCCAAATACAAAATTTTCTAATATAAGTTTTCAGTAAGCAAACATACATTTGCTATGAATATAGAAGATATTGAGAATTCCTCTATCCATAACCCTTTTCGCTTCAGGGATACTTGCCTACATGCTTTATTCTTTCAGGGGAACCAAAAATTTTGAACGTGGACAACTCATAGAGTACTGCAAGAAGGAGACGAATAAACTAAATGTCCATTATAAGAAGTTCAAAGGATGAAGAATGACAAGTTATGCAACTGAGCAGAAAGTCACACGTCCTCAATAAGCTGGCCAGGTAATTCCAATCAGCATTAAAATCTATTCAATAATGCTATTTCATTAATGCAAATAAGTTTCTGAGGTTTTATAAAACCATCCTAAAAGAGGCACAATACTAAAAAGAATATCAATTTTGACAAAAACAAAGCAAGACAAAAAGCTAAAAATTAAGATAAAACTCAAAACTTGCAGACACATAAGAATTTTGATGAGGTAAAACCGGGAAAATATCTTATTCATGGCATTCAACCAGATAAAAAGAAATGGAATGATGTATTGAACCAACAATGCCTACACTCTTGAAAATAAGAGCGCATATAGGCTATGATTATGCAACTACAGGGATTGAAGAGATGAATTACAAAGGAAGTGATGTAATTGATTTGTTGGGCATGGAACCGCTGTAATCATTGTTTAGGTTGTAGAAATCATCTCATGCATTTCCACCTCCATTGGAAAGTTTTGGAATGCAAACTACAAAGGATAAATTGTTCTAAGGCATCATGAAAGAATTTCCATTGCGCTACATACATATATTTAATAACCTCAACCAGATTATAGTTCACCTTATGCAGTGGTCATTGTACTTTCTAGCAACCTAACCAAGACGCAATCCAATAGCCTATGGTTTTCTTTCTTTTTTTGGTTAAGTCTATGGTTTCTTTCAATTCTGTTAGATATACCTAATGCCTATGAGAATTAATGTAATGCTAATACAGCCAAAAGTCCTTCGCAGATTGCAATTAGAATAAAACAAATGTTAGAAGACTAAGTAACCCGGACCTGTTATTCTTTGCATAAACAGCCAGCATCATACAGTAGCACATAACACTGGGCAGTATTCCCAAGGCTCTAATTTCCCGGAATTGCTCCTCGCTCTCATCAACAAGACCAGCAGTGCAGTACACGCTCAAAACGGCTTCAAGGGTCCGCTCATCAGGCTCAAGTCTTGCTTTTTCCATGTCAACATAAGCTTTGATAGCTTCTTCAAATTGGCCTCCTTGCCTATAACCTTCAATCACGCCATTGTAAGAATCGCTGTCCTGTGCAACCCCAGATTCACCCATTTTCCACAAAATTGCTTCAAATTCCTTGTAAAGTCCACCTCTTGCAAACATGTAAATCAGTGAATTATAAGTCTCAACAGTTGGCTTGCTTCCCATTTCATTCATTGTATTAAACATAACAAGAGCCTCCTCATACAATGCACCCTGTCCATACGCTTCAATAACACCAGTATATGCCTTTGAACTTGGCACTATCCCCTTCTCATCCATATGAAGTAAAATCTTCTTAGCATCCTCATGTAGCCCTCCTTTACCACAAGCACATATCAAGCCCTCATAAGTACCCATATTTGGCTCCACATTCTCCTCCACCATATCATGAAACAATGTCACCACCTCCTTAAAATACCCACCCTCACCAAAAACCTCTATAAGTATATTATATGTGGCCACATCAGGCTCTGTGTTGCTGACTTTCATCTCCAAGAAAAGCTCCCTAACATCATCATATCTCCCATTCCTCCCATACAAATTCAATAACATACTATAGGTAACAGCATTTGGCACACACCCTGCTTCCTGCATTTGCCTAAACACTCCCATTGCATCCTTAATGATCCCTTTACTTGCATATGCCTCTAGTAGCACATTGTATGAAGAAATTTCAGGTATATTGCCACTAGATTCCATTTCCTTGAGTAATTCATTAACCTTCTCTAACTTATCCAATTTCCCAAATGTTTCAACAAGATTACGATAAGTTGTTATATCAGGCACCGTCCCTCCTTCATTCATAGTTCTAAAAACCATCTCAGCCTCATCACCTAAACCCCTATTAGCACAAGCGCTAAGCAAAGTATTATAAGTGACAATATCAGGTTGTACGCCTTCATGCCTCATTTCAGCAAATAAACTCAACAAACCTTCCCAATCTAATCCACCTCTGGCACATGAATTTATCACAGTATTATAAGTTAGTATAGTCGGAGGAACCTTCTCCTTCTTCATTCTCTCTAGAAGTTCAAGCGATACTTCATACTGGCCATGTCGCCCATAAGAGTTTATCAAGGCTGTGTAGGAGAAGACGCTACGTGGAACGCCCTGGGTCGGCATTTCTTCGAAAATCTCGGAGCATTTTTCGAGGAGGCCTTCACGGCCTAATAGACTAAGTATGATCGTGTATATGTGTTCATTCGGCTTGCACCATATCTGGCGCTGCATATACTTGAAAAGGCGAAGCGATCTCTGCCAGTCCCCGCGCTGAGCGAATTCCTTGAAGACCAAAGCGAAGTCGTTCAGGGAGAGCTTGTTCTTGAAGACTTCGAGGCATCGCGCAATGCTGCCACGCGGAGGGAGGCTGCTTAACTTGTTAATTAGGGTTTCAACATCGTAGCTGTACTTACCTTTCTCGACGACAACAGACGGGTTACCGAGGACAAGTTCTTTCGGTTTGGCCCTGACTTTTCCGGCCCCTGAGTAAGTTTTCCGGTCGCCAAAGACAGAGATGAGTCTCCTATGGACTGGGAAATTAGAGAACGGGAAGAGGTGAGGTTGAGGCTTGGGTTTATGGAGTTCTCTGGAGATGGATGAAGGGTTTGGAATGCAGAGAGAGGGCGATAAGGTCATTTTGGTAAATTGGATAGCATGAGCTTTTGAGAGGCAATTACAGATTGCTTGGAAGCTCGAAAAGGTCAAAAAAAAAAATGAATATTCTCAGGTAAACTGAATTTGAGACGAATTTTGTCGGGAATTTGATGTTAACGGAAATATTCAGAGCTCAAGAGTGAGAGCTTTGAACCGGCTTGAAGAAAGACACGTGGAGCTTTTGTGGATAAGGAAATGCTCAAAAGGGGGACGTTTTGATGGGTCATTGTTGATTTGACCCGAATGATTAACGGATTATAGGCATTGGCTGAGGGCGGTAAAATGGAGGAAAAGAAAGCAAGCACTTTGGCGCTAAACAAAATTTCTTTGGTGCGACTGTGCGAGGGGAGAAATTAAGGCAAAACTTTAATTCCCAATCCCAGGCATTATTATGATGATCTCAACTGTGTTTAACAACAACAATCAATTCGTAGAGGAGTTTTAGCTTATTTAATACTACAAACTACCACAATCTATATGCACAAAGTTAGGAAATTATATCTGGATAATGCAAAAAAAAAAATTATATAAAAAGTTGAGTGTTATGAAACTTCAGAGAACTATAATTTAAAAATTAGTTCTAAGGAGTTGGAGACTCCTTAGAGTTTATATAAATCCAAAATTGAAATTTCATATTTTCAAAGTGAGTCTCATATCTTATCTAACAATTTAATATTTTTCTGCAATTGAACACTCGATATTTTTCTTCGATTGAATACTCCACATTATCACTGGCTCTTATCATACTGGTTTGAACTTAAATTATTTTTTTCTCGAAATTATCAGTATTTTTAATATGGCATATAGGATATTTCTATTTTTTTTTTCTCTAGACTGCCAGTAATTTTAATTCGGTATTGGCCAATATTCGGATTATTTTTTTTCTCAAAGCTACCAATAATTTTATTTTATTTTTTCTCAAAATTACCAATAATTTTAATCTTACATACAAAATATCTCTTTCTGAATCTCATATTATTTGCGTGTGTCAACTTGCTTTTATATCAATTTTTATAAACTTTAAAAGAATCGCGTCTCAAAATCTTTCAAGACGTTAGATAACTCAAAATTCATATAAATTTTACATTGAAATCTCATATTTTTTTTATAGGATTTCATTAAATCTATATCCTGATTAAGTAGGCTTATAACATTGAGTTTTGAAAAGCCATATTAAAAATTTTCAAATTTTTTTCTTCTTGAATGTTTTGGACTCACATGGCTCTGTACATGACAATCAATATTGAAAATTTGCTATGTTTATATGGTGTTTATATGTATTTCTTCTTATTTATTGATGTTATATTTTCAATTTATTTATTTTTTCTTTAATTATTGTGCTTAATTTTTATATTTTCTTAGAGCCCACTACTGTAACACCTCAGCTTAGCCTGAACCAAATCCATATAGAGAACTTTGGGGGGAGACTTTTAATTTCTTTATATTGTTATGCTTATATATATTTATGCATGAAATTGGTATTTATGCATGTTATTTGAATTAGTTCTAG